>JAOXXN010000175.1:3811483-3825780 GCA_026770055.1 Myrmophylax atrothorax | reverse complement strand
CCCGGGAGCCCCGTCCCGCACTGCCCCTTCCCGCCGCTCGGCACCCCCCGGCACCCTCCTAATCCCCCATGGACCCCAGATGCTGCCTACCATCACCCTCATACTCCCTGGTACCCAGTAACTTCCCGGAGTACTCTTCTACGCGCCCCTTGTACTCCAGGAACTGTACCGAGTACCCTTGTACCCGCTGGTACCCCAATAACTGCCCCGACACCCTCCTAATCCCCGCCATGTGCCCCAGTACTGCCCTCCAGTACCCTCCTAGCCCCTGGCACCCCGTAATGTCTTGGCTCTGCACCCCCAGTGCTGCCCCAGTCTTGCAGTACCTGGCCCTTTACCCTCATCCCCCCTCATCCCAATACCTGCCCCAGCTCTCCACCCGCAGGCACTGCCCCCAGTGCCCCCTAATTCCCCTGCCTGTACTCTGGTGCCCCACTCACTGCCCCCTGTGCCCCATCCCTGCCCGGTCCTTGCCCCCCACACTCCCCACAGCTCCCACCACGCTGGTCCCGCAGGTGCCGCCGCGTGCAGAGGAGCTGTCGGAGCTGTACCGGGAGCTGAGCCAGCACCCCGGGCTCAGCGCTGCCTGCCTCGGCCCCGACCTCACCACCCAGTATGGGGGCAAATACTGCAGCCTCTACACTGGTATGGGGAGGGGGTGTCCCCTCTGGGGACCCGGGGGGGGGCCCAGGTGGTTCCTGCCTGCCTGGTGGGAAAACAGCTGGTATCTTCACCCCCCTCAGAGTGGTTGCAGCGGGACCTGGCGAGGGCCGAGAACATCAAGTTCTGCCGCCAGTACCTCATCTTCCATGACGGAGCCTCCATCGTCTACTCGGGGCCTGTCGGCACCTGCTCCGAGATCAAGGGCGAGTGAGTCTCATCCTGCTCCCCACACCTCTGGGTGCTGATAGCGGGGGCTGATGGGCACCCACCCACCCACAGGCTGCTGAGCCGCGAGTCCCCAAGCGGGACGCTGAAGGCTGTCCTGCGCAAGGTCCCAAGCAAGGAGAAGGAGAAGGAGAAGCAGTTCCTGGAGGTGAGGGGGCATCCTGGGGGAACTGGATACTTGCTGGGGCTCAGGGCTCAGTGCACCATCCCGGCATCTGCCCCCAGGTCTGGGATCAGAACCGCAAGGTAAAGAGCATCGACCTGACGGCGCTGGACAAGCACGGCAGCGTCTACGATGATGGTGAGGGGCTGTGGGCTGTGGGGTCCTGGGGGAAGGGGTGGCCAGTGATGACTGTCCCCTGCAGACCAGTTTGGGTGCCTCGCCTGGTCACACTCGGAGACCCACCTGCTCTATGTGGCGGAGAAGAAGCGTCCCAAGACTGAGTCCTTCTTCCAGAGCAAAGCCCCCGAGCTGGGCACCTCTGATGAGGACACAGAGCACCCCAAGAAGGAGGATACACCCCTCAAGGTGGGGTCAACCCACATGGGGTAGGTGGGGACTGGCCAGGTGGCAGTGGAGCTGACAGGGCTGTGCCACAGGGAGAGCAGTTTGTGTACCACGAGGACTGGGGGGAGACGCTGAGCACCCGCAGTGTGCCCGTCCTCTGCATCCTGGACATCGAGGGCAGCAGCATCTCGGTGCTGGAGGGCATCCCTGAGCACCTCTCTCCTGGCCAGGTCAGAATGGGGAGCTACAGGGAACCAGAGAAGAGAGATTTCTGGGACCAGCAGCTGTCTGAGGCACGCATCTCCCCTCTCCCTGCAGGCTTTCTGGTCCCCTGAGGACACTGGTGTGGTGTTTGTGGGCTGGTGGCACGAGCCCTTCCGCCTGGGGCTGCGGTACTGCACTAACCGCCGGTGAGTCCCCATGGGACACCCCACAGCTCAGCCCCACTGGTGAGTCCCCATGGGGCACCCCACCCCGCAGCCAGGCCCCTGGCCCTGCCGTGACACCCCTCTGTGCCGGCAGGTCAGCACTCTTCTACGTGGACCTGACGGGTGGGGAATGCGGTGAGCGGCACATACCCCAACCCTGCCAGCGCCCCAGCTCCCTGCAGCCCCTCACCATCCCCTTGTGTCCATGCAGAGCTGCTCTCTGAGGACACCAAAGCTGTGTGGTCCCCGCGGCTCAGCCCCGACAGCTGCCGCATTGTCTACCTGGAGAATGATGTCCTGGGCCCCCACCAGCAGTGCAACCGCCTCCGCATGGTGAGCAGCACCAGGGGGACACTGGGGGGACACCAGAGGAGGTGGCGGGGTGCCTGTGCCAAGGTGGGGGGAGCAGTGGTGCCTCCTCCTGGGCTGCAGTGGGGGCAGGCAAGCTGAAATCCTGCAAAACTCTCCCCATTCTGTGTCTTCTGCAGTATGACTGGTACACCAAACACACCAGCACGGTGCTGGAGGCTGTGCCGCGGCAGGAGTGGGGTGAGTACAGCCCTGGGGGTGTTTGTGGGGGGCACAGGAGGACACTGAGTTCCACCACTGTCATCACAGGTGCCTTCCCGGGAATCTACTGCGGGGCACTGCCAGGGATGTGCTGGGCAGCCGACAGCCGCAGAATCCTGCTGGACACGGCCCAGCGCAGCCAGCAGGTGAGGGGATGGCAGGGGACATGCGGGGGGCCAGCCAGGTCAGGGCTCTGCTGGACTCTGCCCTCGTGCCCCTAGGATGTGTTCGTGGTGGACACAGCGACAGGCGCCACGACCCTGCTGACGGCTGGTGAGTGGTGGGCCAATGGGGCTATGCCAGTGCCAGAGGTGGGGAGGGGGTCACACCTGCAGGTCTGACCTCTCTCGTCCTCAGATGGCCCCCAGGGAAGTTGGTCTGTCCTCACTATCAACCGGGACCTCCTGGTGGCCAGGTTCTCCACTCCTAGCTGTCCCCCCATTTTGGTAAAGTCACATCCCCCTCTCCATTGCCCACCAGCCCCTCAGCACAGGCACTGACCCTTCGTTCCAGTGCCCACCAGCCCCTTGGCATGGGCACTGACCCCTCTCCTTGCACAGAAAGTGGCCGTCCTGCCCGCTGCCGGCCATGAGGCACAGGCACAGTGGATCTGCCTGCAGGATGCACCCCCTGTGCCTGGCATCAGCTGGGGCATCCGCACCCTGCAGCCCCCTCCAGAGCAGGAGCACCCCCAGCACGGTGAGTGCCCAGTGGGGGAGAGGCTGGACTCCACCACCTGCACTGATCCCTGACACCCCCACCCTACCTCCATAGGGGGCCTGGACTTTGATGCCATCCTGCTGCGCCCGACTGAGGGCCCCACTGCCCAGAAACCCCCCATGGTCGTGATGCCTCATGGTAAGAGCTTGTCCCCACCCTGCTGTACCCCGGATGGGCAGAATCATCCCCCTGCCTTTGCTGTTTGCAGGGGGTCCCCACTCCGTGTTCACGGCCGGGTGGATGCTGTACCCGGCAGCGCTGTGCCGCATGGGCTTTGCTGTGCTGCTGGGTGAGTGACACCGGGGCTCTGGGGTGCTGCTGGGTGGCACAGCACCCATGGAGAAGCTGGGGTGGGGGCACAGAGGAGAAAGGGCTCTGATGCTGCCCCCCACCCAGTGAATTACCGAGGCTCACTGGGCTTCGGCCAGGACAGCGTGGCCTCCCTGCCAGGCAACGTGGGCACGCAGGATGTGCGTGATGTGCAGGTATGGCCTGGCACATGGTCCTGGAGCACCCTGTGCTCCCACGAGTGCCCTGACTAGAGAAAGCAGGGCTGCCTGCCTCAGTGGGTGTCCCCTGTGGTGGCAGCTCTGCGTGGAGCGGGTGCTGCAGGAGGAGACCCTGGATGCCAGCCGGGTGGCACTGGTGGGCGGCTCTCACGGGGGCTTCCTGGCATGCCACCTCATCGGGCAGTTCCCTGACACCTACCGCGCCTGCGTGGTCCGCAACCCAGTGGTGAACATTGCATCCATGGTGGCCACCACAGACATCCCTGACTGGTGAGTGCTGCTGCACACAACATCCCAGGCTCCCTGCTGCTCCAGCTCCAGCTCCACACTTGCCCCTGACTTTCACCCACAGGTGCCTGACAGAGACAGGGCTGCCCTACACACCTGGTGCCCTGCCAGACCCAGCCCAGTGGACAGAGATGCTGCACAAGTCCCCTATTCGCTATGTTGATCAGGTATGTCCCCATTCCTGTTCTCATCCCTGTCCCAGTCCTTACCAGCAGTGCCATTGCTGAGGCCATGTCACTCCTGCAGGTCCGTGTGCCTGTGCTGCTGATGCTGGGGGAAGATGACCGGCGTGTGCCCCCCAAGCAGGGGCTGGAGTATTACCGTGCCCTCAAGGCCCGGGGGGTCCCCACACGGTGAGTGGGGTGCTGGGTGCCCAGCTGGTGGGGTGCAGGCATGGCACTAATCCCTCTCTCTCCCCCCCAGGCTGCTCTGGTACCCAGGGAACAGCCACGCACTGGCTGGCGTGGAGGCCGAAGCCGACGGCTTCATGAACATGGCGCTGTGGCTGCTCAAGCACCTGGAGTGCTAAGGGGCCCCCACTGCTGCCAACCCTAATAAATGATTTAGATCAGGCACCCCAGTGTCTCTGGTGGGGGTACTGGCTCCCATGTCACCTTTGCTCCCAGTGCCCCAGAAGCTGGTGGCCACTGGCTCTTTCACCTGCACAGGTGGGCAGTTGTGCTGCCAGGGATGCTTTGGGCCATGGGAAAGGTGAACCCTGCCTGCCCATCCTGGGCAGCAGGGAGCAGCTGGAGGACTGGCACCAGCCGGGGTGCTGGCGCCAGGCTGCTCCCACGTGCCTTGGCAGGCGTCCTGCTGTGAGTGGCAGGCGCCGGCAGCCCAGCATGACAGAGCACGGCCCCATGGCCACAGGGACCGAGCAGGGCATGGAGGTGGGCAAAGGGACTCGGGGAGTCCGCGTGGGTGAGCACAGCCCCGTTTCGGGAGCTGGGCATGGGCAGGGGGGTGAGCTGACTCCCTTCCAGCACGCCTCTTGCCCGGCGCAGGCGGCCGGCGGCCCCGCTGCCTGCTACCGGGAGCTGAGCCAGTTCCCTGCTATCACCCGTGCCGCCCTCGGGGCCGCGGCTGGGGGACAGACCTTCCTGCTCTACACCGGTGAGTCGCAGGCTCGGCCCCCGCTGCGCTTTGCCCCGCGGGCCCGGTGTGCGCGGGCGCTGACGGCCCCTTCCCGCAGAGTGCCGGCGCCCCGACCTGCCCCGCCGCCGCCTCCTGCGCTTCAGCCGCCACTACAGCCTGCGCCGTACGGACGGCGGCCCCGGCATCGCCGTCAGCGGGGCCGCGCTCAGCGCCGACATCCACAGCCAGTACGGCAGGGACGGGCTGCGCGGTGGGACGGCGTGCCCGGTGCCCGCGGTGTACCCAGTGCCGTGCTGTGCCCGGTGCCTGTGGTGTGCCCGGTACCCGCGGTGTGCCCAGTGCCCACGAGATGCTCGGTGCCCGTGGTGTGCCCGGTGCCGTGGTGTGCGCTATGACCGTGGTGTGCCCGGTGCCTGCAGCACTGCCCGTGGTGTGCCCGGTGCCACGGTGTGCCTGGTGCTCACAGCACAGCCCGGAGCCCACAGAGTGCCGCCTGCCACAGCCTCCCTCCCTCCCTCTCACCCTCAGGCTCCTCAGCCAGGACTCGCCCAGCGGGCAGCACCGCGCCGTGCTCAGCCGCTGCCCACTGCAGGGCCACGAGCTGCTGGAGGTAACGCAGCTGTCCCTGTCACTCACCAGCGACTGGAGTGCCAGTGTGGGGTGGTGGGCACCGTGGATACGGTGTGCCAGTGCTGACTCCTGCTCCCCCAGGTGTGGGACAGCAGCGGGCGCAGCCACAGTGCGGACCTGACGGCGCTGGGGAAGCACAGCGAAGTGTACACAGAGGGTAGGACCCCTTCCCCATGGTGCCTGCCCACACGGGCAAGGGCTAAGTGCCTGCTTGGTGCCCAGCTGTGCCTGTGCCAGGCTGTGCTTTGGCCACTCTTACCATGTCAGGGCCCTTTGCCTGCCTGGCCTGGTCCCACTCAGAGACACAGCTCCTCTACGTGGCTGAGAAGAGTCGGCCCAAACGCCGGCCCTCCTGCCCCTGGGATGTGCCTGGAACAGCTGGGCCAGCAGAGGAGGATGAGGATGAGGAAGTAGGTGCCATGTGCCCCATGACTGTGTTCTGGGCACCCCTTGAGCCTGCCAGGCACACTGAGAGCATGGCATGTGCCCCATGAGCACACCATGCATCCCATGAGTGTGCTGTGCATCCCGTGACTGTGTGAGTGTGCCATACACCCCATGAGTGTGCCATGCACAGGGCCCCATGCCTGGGGCTGCCAGATGTGGGGCTGACAGGGCTGTGCTGCAGGGCGAGCAGTTCGTGTACCGTGAGGACTGGGGGGAGGCACTGAGCACCCGCAGCATGCCCATCCTCTGCATCCTGGACCTGGAGAGCTGCAGCCTCTCTGTGCTGGAGGGCGTCCCAGAGCACCTGTCCCCTGGCCAGGTCAGGATGGGGATGCAGGGATCACCCCAGGGGATCCAGCCTGGGGCCGTGGGATGAGCCTGGTTGTCGCACAGGCCCTGTGGTCTCCAGATGACCGTGGTGTGGTGTTTGTGGGCTGGTGGCACAAGCCCTTCCGCCTGGGACTGAGCGCCTGCTCCAACAGGAGGTAGGTCCCCCTCAGCATCCAGCACCATGCTGGGATGCCCTTGCAGTATCAGCACAGTGGGGGTCCAACCTGATCCACATTTCCTCCCCAGGTCAGGGATTTTCCACTTGGACCTGGCAAGCGGGTGCTGTGGTGAGCACTGAGGCCCAGGAGGGTGCTCTGGGGGATGCCTAGGGGTCCCTGGGCTGCTGACCCCCTGCTGCCCACAGAGCTGCTTTCAGCAGACAATGGTGCTGCCTGCTCCCCTCGGCTGAGCCCTGACGGCCAGCGGCTGCTCTACCTGGAGGGGGCTGTGGGGGGGCCCCACCGGCAGTGCCTGCGCCTCTGCCTGGTGAGTTGGCCCCATGGGCACCAGGCACAGCTATGCCACCCTGTGCTGCCAGTGTGGAGCCCAGCTCGGCTGTCACAGCCTCTTGTAGTGCCTGGTTGGGGTGAGGGGTCCCCAAGCCCTCCTGCCTCAGTTTTCCCCAGGGTAGGCCCATCCATGACCACCAGCTCTCCCCAGCTCACCTGGCAGACCAGGCAGACGGTGACGGTAATCGATGTGGTGCAGGAACCCAAGGAGGGTGAGCACAGCACGGTGGGCAGGGCTGGGTGCTGCCAGGGGCTGGGACTCTCCCCAGCTAGATGCCAATGACCCTGAGATCACTGGCCCACCACTCTGCTCCACTTGCAGCCTTCACTGGGCTCTACACAGAGGTGCTGCCACCCCGGTGCTGGGCAGCCGACAGCCGGCGAGCTGTGCTGAGCACCCCACAGCGGAGCCGCACGGTGAGTCCTGGGATGGCACGACCAGGGGTGTGACCCCTGCCCCTCATGGTGACACCACTGCCTCTGCTGCCCCCTCACAGGACCTGCTGCTCGTGGACACGGAGGCAGCCACTGTTACCAACCTGACAGCAGGTACATGGCGCTGGGCTGCCCACAGTGCCCCAGTGAGCAGCTGCGGTCACCAACATGCTCTCTGTCCCCAGGGTCACCCGAAGGGTGCTGGGAGCTGCTCACCCTCCAGTGGGACCTGCTGGTGGCCACCTGCTCAGCCCCACACCAACCCCCCAGCCTGGTGAGCAGAGCCTTGGCACCATGTGGCAGAGTGGGATATGGCACAGTGATGTGCAGCCAGGCACAGTGTAGTGTGGCACATATGGCGTGGTGTGGCGTGGCCAGTCAGAGTGACATGGCTCAGCCAGATCCATCACAGCACAGCCTTGGCATGGCATGGCCCCAGTGCCATCTCTTGCCTATGCCTAGGTGGTGGCCATGTTGCCACCGGCAGGCCAGGAGCTGCCCCTCTGCTGGGTGCCAGTGGAGAACACTCCAACAGTGCCTGGTGTCACCTGGAAGACCCTGATGATCCAGCCACCCTGCAGTGGGCAGAGCTCTACTGCACAGAGTGAGCACTTGGGAGCCCCCAGCATACCTGGGTGCTGCCTGGTTGCTGGGAACCCTTTGAATGAGGGGTGGACAGGGTGCTGGGTGCCTGAGGTAGTGGGTGCTGAGTGGGACTCCTTTCCTGGCATAGACACCCAGGATTTTGAGGCCCTGCTGCTAAGCCCATCAGATGGCACAGCACCACACCCTCTCGTTGTGTGCCCCCATGGTGAGTGAGAGGACAGTGGGGACACTCTGGCAGTGCTGGTGGCACTCCAGCTGATGTCCATGCTGGCTCCAGGTGGCCCTCATGCCGTCTTTGATGCCCGCTGGCGCCCAAGCATGGCCGCACTGTGCCAGCTGGGCTTTGCTGTACTCCTGGGTGAGTTCTGGGGACCTTGGGGACATGTGGCCCCGTGTCCCACTGGAAATATGGCACCAATGGCCCCTGTCTCTCTAGTGAACTACCGTGGCTCCCTGGGCTTCGGCCAGGCCAGCATCAGCTCCCTGCTTTCCCGTGTGGGTGAGCAGGATGTGGCGGACACCCAGGTGGGCTGGGCATGCTGGGGGGATGCTGCTGGGAAGATGCTGATGTTTGGGTGCTGATGGTGGGGTGCTGATGGTGGGACCTGCTGGTAGGGCACTGATGTTTGGGTGCCAATGGTGGGGTGCTGATGGTGGGGTGCCAATGGTGGGTGTCCCATGGGTGTAGCTGGCAGTGGAGCAGGTACTGCACAGTGAGCCCCTGGACCCGCACCGCCTGGCCCTGCTGGCTGGCTCCCATGGAGCCTTCATCGCCCTCCACCTCCTCACCCGTGAGCCTGAGCGCTACCGAGCCTGTGCCCTGCGCAGCCCCGTCTCCAACCTGCCCGCACTGCTGGGCACCTCTGACATCCCAGACTGGTGAGTGCCATCCCCCATCCTGTGCTGTGCCACACCACCCATCCCCACAACACCCACCAGTGCCTCTGTGCTGCAGGCGCTACACCTCCCTGGGGCTGCTCTACTCCTTTGAGCGGGTGCCACGTGCCGAGGAGGTGGCCACCATGCTACTGCGCTCACCCATTGCCTGCGCAGCCCAGGTAAGGGAGAGTCAGGATAGGTGCTGAGTGCCAAGCACAGGGTGCCGGACACAGGATACCTGGCACCCACTGGGGCTGTGCTGCAGGTGCAGACACCGGTGCTGCTCTGTGTGGGCGCCAGGGACCGTCGTGTCAGCCCCACACAGGCGCTGGAGCTGTACCGGGTGCTGCGGGCCAGAGGCGTGCCAGCACGGTGAGTGGGGTGCAGGTGGGAGCAGGAAGGGAACTCTGAGGTGCTGACTGAGCATCCCCCCATCCCATCCCATCCCACCCTGCAGGCTGCTGTGGTACCCGGAGGGCAGCCATGTGCTGACTGGCGTGGAGACAGAGGCTGATGTCTTCAAGAACTGTGCCTGCTGGCTCCTCCAGCACCTTGGGCAGCCCAGGCAGTACAGGACAGGACAGCACAGCCCCTAAGTGCCTGTGGTGGTCCTGGGCTATGCTGGCCCCAGAGTGACCACTGGCCCTGGGACAACACCAGGACCAAAGGGGGATGGAGCAAGTGTAGCCAGGGGCAGGATGGGACATGGGTTGTGGTTTGGTGCTAAATAAACATGTGAGACCCTGTGCAGTGTGTCAACCCTCATGTTCATGGCTGGGTCATTATTGCATTGTGGTGGCTGTGCCAGGCTAGGGCTGAGCCAGCTCAGCCCATCTTCATCACCTTGTAGATCCAGTCGACGTAGAGGGAAACACGGATGAAGAGGGCAGGCTGGTCGGTGCGGGCACAGACGCGGGAGGGAGTGATCACCCCTTCCAGCACCCAGCAGTCGGCGGTGAGGCAAGCCAGCGGTCCCCCATAATCCCCCTGTGGCACCCAGAGAGCAGTGTTAACCCAGTGCTGGTTCCTGCAGGCTCTGGGGTGGGGTCCCCAGCCCAGCTCACCTCACAGGCACCCACGCCAGCGCGCAGTGGGGCAGTGCACAGCTCACTCTCCTTCAAGCGCCCACGCAGTGCCTTGTTGCAGTCACCGTGGGCCAGCACTGGCAGCCGTGCTACGTTCAGCACACTGCCATCCGCCGTGCCTGTGGGAAGCAAACATGGGGCAGCAGGCATGGGGTGCTGTGGGAAGGCAGTAGTGTGTACAGGAGAATGTCATGGGCAGGAGCATATCTTGGCAGGGGGATGTCATAGGCAGAGGGGTGCTGTGGAAGGGACATGTCATGGAAGAGAGCTGCCGTGGACAGGGGGATGCTGTTAGCAGGGAATGCTGTGGGCAGGGGGATGGCACGGGCAGGAAAATGCCATGGAAAGGAGATGCTGTGAGCAGAGCTATGCCAGGGACCTGGGATTGCTGTGAGCAGGGGATGCCAAGGACAGGGGATACCTTAAGCAGGGGGATGCCATGGGTAGGGTGATGCCATGGACTTGGGGGTGCTGTGGGCAGAGGACGGTAGGGATGAGGGGATGCCATTGCAGAGGAATGGCGTGGGCAGGGAATGTCTTGGATGGGGGATGCTCTGGCAGGGACTGCCCGTGGCAGGTACCTCTGGTTTCCCCCCAGCCAGCAATCTCACAGACAGTGCCTGCAGGCACGACGTAGCGCTCAGGGGGCAGGCAGATCAGGGCCACACGCCTGTTCAGAGTAGCTGGCCTGCAGTGAGAGGGGCAACAGAACATGGTGCCAGCTCAGACAGCAGTGGGGAAGATGGAGGCCAGGGCACAGCCAGTCACCTCTCCAGCTTCAGCATCACCAGCTGGGACTCAGAGGGTCCGCAGACGATCCGTGCAATGGGGATTGTCTGCTGGTCAGGATCCCCAGGGCCAGGATCCTTGAAGAGTGTCCCCAGCTGCACCTCATAGCCCATTAGGTTGGCGTCACTGTGGGACAGGGACATGAGGGCACAGGGGGCTCTCAGCACCCCATGCCCCAGCCCTGGCCTTACCAGGAGGAGAAGCACTGGCGTGTGCTGATCACCCACTGCTCCTTCACCAGGGACCCGCCACAGAAGTGCACACCAGCCCTGTGGGGACAGGGGGTGAGCCCTGGGGGGACACTGGCCAAGCTCTGGAGGGACATTGGCCACATGGCAGTGCACATGGGACACCAGCTCACCGGTTGCGGATACTGACGGTCCAGGGTGAGTTGCCAGGCTGGCCACCAACGATGCGTCCCTTCCGCTGCAATCTCTCGTCCCGCTGGCCACACTGCTCGAACGCCACCGCGTCTGAAGGCAGGGTGGACATCAGCTGAGGCTGTGCCACAACCACCTGCCCCATGGCACCCACCTGGCACCCGCGGACCCCCACCTGCATTCTCCAGGATAGAGGGCACCGGGCTGCCAGCTGCAGAGAGAAAGCAGAGAGTGGCACTGGGGCAGGATCCAGCCACCCTAAGGGGACCAAAACTAGCCAGGGTTCCCCCCTAGCTCTGCAGCAGTGTGGGTAGGGGCTCACAACAGGGCTTGATGGCACAGTAGTCAAAGGGGGTGCGAGGGTCCATGGTGTAGCACCAGGGGCCATGGCTGTCATTATCGGGGTTGCGGCAGTAGTTCTCCTCCAGGTGTGCCTCAGGGTGGGTGTCAGGTGAGATCCTGAAAGGTGGAAGTCACCATCACTGTCACCATCCCTATCCTCATCCTCATCCCCACCCCATCCCCGTTCCCATGGCCCCTCCTCACACACTCACTGGGGCACGTGGGGTGTCTGGGCAGCCCAGGGCTGGCAGGTGATGCCCTTGCGTGTCTTGCTGACATGGCCATGGTAGTGCTTGCCGTGGCCGTGGTAGCACTCTGAGGACAGGCAGGGAGGGCTGGTACTCCTGACAGGCACCTTGGGATGGGTGCCTGGGGGCGGGTGCCTGGGGTGGCTCACCTTGGGCATCCTGCTCGTCAGGGCAGCGGCGGATGTGGAAGCAGAAGGCAATGCGGACAGTAGGGAGGGCAGTGAAACACCACGGTGCCTCCGAGCCATCGGGGTTGCGGCAATAGTTCTCCTTCAGGTCCCTGCAGGTAGAGGGGCCGTGTGGGTGTCCCCCGTCAATCCCATTCCATGGGTGCTGCCCACTGCTCCTCTTCCTGGGCTCATCCCCCACTCCTTACTTGCATGGGTACTTCTCAGGCACAAAGCTGTGCTTGTGGGGCAGCTGGGAGTCCCATCGCTGGCAGGGGATCCCTGACACAGTGACATTCACCCGGCCCCGGTACCCTTCGCCCTTGCCCCTGAAGCAGCCGGTGGTGACGTTGATGGGCTGTGGGCGTTTTTCTGCTTGTGTGGCCAGAGAAGGGCAGAGCAGCAGGGTCAGGGTGGCACCCAGGACCCCATCCCAGCTATGCATGATGCCAGCACGGACTTACTGCAGAGGCGGATGCGGCAGTACTCGCGCTCCCGCCCGGGGTCGGTGGTGTAGCACCAGGGCCGCTCAGAGCTGTCAGGGTTGCGGCAGTAGTTGTCATCCAGCCCCTTGTCAGGGTACCTGGGCCAGAGACAGAGAGCAGCAGTTGAGGTGGCACAACCACGCCCGCACCTGGCACAGTCAGGGCACTGCACACTGCCCAGGGCTGGGGGCTGGTACTTGTTGGGGTGGTAGGGGTGCTTGTGTGGCTGCTGCAGGTCCCAGCGCTGGCACTCTGTCCCCGACTCAGTGTGGTCCACGGTGCCACGGTAATCCTCCCCATTGCAGGTCATGCAGACAGCTGCCAACAGCCAGCAGGGGCTCAGTGCAGGAGGCACATACAGCACAGGGTGACACTGGGATGTGGCACTCACCGTCCTCACACTTCTTGATGCCGCAGGTCTGGTGCCGGACGTTGGGATCCATGGTGTAACACCATGGGCCCCGTTTGTCCCGGTCAGGGTTTCGACAGTAATTCTCCTCCAGCCCATTCCGGGGGGATGGCAGGAACCTGCTGGCAGCAGGATGGGTAGGAGGGCCCAGGAACCTCTTGCCCCCAAGTGGGCACAGCCACGATGCTGTGCCACCCCTGGTCAGTGCCATTACTGCCATGCTGACCCCATTGCTCCTGCACTGTCCCCGCTCTGTGCCCACACTGCTCCCATCCTACTCCCCATTGTCCCATGCTGTCCAGAGCCACTGGTGGGTTACACAGGGCAGCCAGAGACATGGGGGCACCTGTGGTCATGCGGTGTCATGGATTGCCAGTGCTGGCAGCGCAGGCCCTTCTCCGTTGTGGCCCGTATGCCACGGTAGCTGGAGCCATCGCCCACGACACAGTCCCGTAGGTAATCTGGGCAGAGCCAGGCACCTCATCAGAGCCCCAGGGCCAAGCCAGGGAACATGGACAGTGGGGAGCCATGCATTGGGTGGTCTGTGCCTGGTCTGTGGTGTCCCTGTGTTGCCCCGTGGCACCTGCCCACCTTTCTTCTGGTACAGGTCGTAGCGGATGTTTTTCTGCAGCTGGATGTGGGATGAGTGCTGGGTCCAGGGCAGCAGCTGGCACAGGTGGCTCTGCTGGTCATGGTGGAAAGCCCTGGGAGGCACAGCAGGGGTCTGGCACGGCACTGTGCAAGGTCAGGGTGTGCAGGGCCTGGGTCACGTACAATCACCCAGTATCCAGGTGCACAGTGACCCCGGGTTGTGGCCCCTGCATTCCACCACCCCCCCCCCCCCCCGGCAGCGCTCACCGGCAGGCCAGGCTGGCAGTGCAGCGCTGGGCACACTGCTCTGCAGAGCCCTGCTCCGCCGGCGGGGCATCCCCGGGCACCGCCAGCAGCTCCGTGGCTCGCAGGCGCTGGAAGTCATTGAGGGGCGAGCGATGGCCTGGGGAGTGTGGCAGCAGCTCAGTGTCCCTGTCGGGGCACAGCGTGGGCACCGGGGCCCTGTGGAGTGTGGGATTGCTGCCCCACGAACAGGAGACCTCTGTCCTATGGAGCAGAGGATTCCTGCCTCACAGAGCA
Organism: Myrmophylax atrothorax; assembly: GCA_026770055.1. NCBI lineage: Eukaryota > Metazoa > Chordata > Aves > Passeriformes > Thamnophilidae > Myrmophylax > Myrmophylax atrothorax. Next base: position 3,811,899 of record JAOXXN010000175.1, on the reverse strand, counting down.
TGGGATCTGTGTCCCACGGAGCAGAGGATTCCCGTCCTGCGGACGATGGGATCTGTGTGCCGTGGAGCGGAAGAGTCCCTGCCCTACACGGTGCACAGCACTCGCTGCAGTTCCCTGGTTCCTCTCCCCGTCTGCCGCGGGACAGGGCACGGCCTGCTGACCCCTGGCCTGGCCCTGGCCCTGGCCCTTGCCCTGCCGGGGCCCCGCGCTGCCCCGCGCCCTCCAGCCCCACGGCAGCCCCACGGCGGACCAGCCTGGAGCCCTACCTGAGCCCAGGGCCGCGGCCAGGGCGAGTAGGACCCCCAGCACGGGCTGCATGACGGCGGCCCCGCGTCCCCGGACGGCTGGAGCTCCGGGACGGCCCCGGGCAAATATTTGCGGGCAGGCGCGGGGCCAGCGGGGCCAGCGGGGCCAGC
>JAOXXN010000175.1:3794160-3810141 GCA_026770055.1 Myrmophylax atrothorax | reverse complement strand
GGCCCGGGCACCGAGCGGCCAGGCCGGGCTGTACGGGCGAGCCGCGGGGCTCCGCCGGGAGCGGCCCAGGTGCTGGCGGCGGCCGGCCCTGGGTGTGACAAACCCCGTGTGGGCGTCCCGGGCTGTCCCCGCGCACCGAGACCGGCGCCGTGGGAGCGCAGGTGGGTGCCCGGGAACACGGCGGAGTTGGGCGTCCCCCGGGCGCAGGTGGCGGGCCCGGGCAGGGCGGCCCCTCGGCCCGGCCCCCGTGGGGCTCCGCCGCTTCCCGGGGCTGACCTTGGCTCCGGGAGCTGCGAGCGTGACCGACAGCAGGGGCTGTGCCGGGCGGAACGCACCGGCGGGCGGGCTTGGTGTGCAGTCCGCGGGGCAGGTGACTGAAGGCCGGTTAATAGTTCTGCCGCACCAAAAGCTGTGAATGCTGAATATTCCTGGTGGCCTCCCCGACTCTTCGGAAGCAACAGGCTGCGATGTGGCTCCAGCGCCCATCAAGTCAGCAGGCCTGGGTTTAATGGGGTTTGCCACTGGTCTGAAGTTTGCAAACTTCTCGTGTGGGTTTTTGGAGGGTAACTAGGTCCTGCTGCTCAGGGTGGGAAGGTGGAGGGAGGGGAATGGGAAGGTGCAGGAGGGGAGGGGGACGTGGGACCTGGCAGCAGAACTCAGTTTCTCACTGACACGCTGTGTCCCTTTGGGCTCCTAGACTCGAGAAAACGGGTTATGATGACTTTCACCTGTGCAAAGTAAGATTAAAATCTTTTTCTGTGAAAAGACCAAGAATTGCTTATCTTGACTCAGCCCCTCCTGTCAGGGCTTCTTTGCATGAGGGACCGCTAGCGTCTCTTGCCTTGGGAACACTGTTCTTAACAAAAGTTGTCATTTAACTTTCTATATGGAGTGCTGTCTCTTCCCACTTTTAGCTTTACAGATTCCGTTCCTCACTTTAGGAGTTTCTATTTTTTAAGTTTCTTCACACAGTCTCCACTGCTATACTGAGCAGGCTAAACCACTTATTCATTCTTCCTGATGCTTGTCATTGCACTCTTCCATCCTAAATATAGGGTAGTATGCCAACAGAAGGAGCTTGAGAGCAAGCTGAAGTGCTGGGAACACCACTGTTTACTCAGAGGAGTAATCAGCAAAGCCTGGCTGATTCCAGGTCACACTGACTCCTTGCTCCAGGAGTTTGCACTCACTTCTTGGGGAGCTGGCATGAACACTGCAATAACTAGGAGATGTTGCTGACAGCACATACTGGCTTAGACATACCCATTTCTTTAAATATTGTGTAAATATTAGGCACAAAATTGTGCTTAATTGTTGGTGTTAGGCCTGAAGAATCAGCAAGCACTGTGGGCTGATAGCAGTAAAGTGTGTTCTGCTCTTGCTGTGTGCCTTGTATGGGATTTTTTTAACCCTGAGTGCTTTTCTGCTTTTAGAAATGCTGGTACTCATTGGTAACTTATCCACTCTGCTGTCCTCGTCTCTCACTGCCCAGGGTACTGGGCTTGGCTGCTGTTGGAAGCGAAGGAGGATGTGTGACAGGTAGAGTGAGACTTTTTGGACATGGTCAGTGTTGGGCCAACACTCTTGTCTTGCACAGGCAGCTGCTGTGAGGAATTCTGGCCTGTCTCTCTTGGGCAGAACTGGGCTCTGGCAGTGAGGGGGTCATGTTAGAGGGATCCCTGCTGTGTTCTGGCCTGTGTGACTGTGACAACGGACAAACCTGAGATGTGATCTGGGGCTTTGCACTAAAGACCAGTGGTCCCACTGGGGTCTGAGGGAGAAGAGGAATGTGTGGTTGCAGCAGCTGGGTCCTGTGACGAGTTTTCATGCTTTAGTGTCTGCAGCACAGGTGTGAGGTGCAGTGTGTTATCAGCCTGGCAGAGAAGGAGTGAGGGATCTGCCCTGGCAGGAGTGGTGTTTCTCAGCAGTAGGAATGCTGTTTACTTGCCTTTTCCATGGCCCTTGGAGAGATAAGGAAAAAAATTGTCCTGGAAAGATAGCAGGGTACTGTGCCAGCCCAGGGAGGAACTCCAGCTGATGAAGTAAAACAGTCTGTCTTGTTCTGGCAGTGCCAGGTCTCTGGAAAGTTTTGCTGCAGGGATGGTCTTGGGTGGTTTGTGCCTTTACTCCTGTTAGCTGAGGAATAGTACTGAGGGTTTAAGTCTAGTGATGATTAATTCGAGTGAGGAAAATGCAAACGCTGAATTCTTCTTGGGCAAACAGGGGTCATGTAAATAAATGCCTTTGGCATTCTTCGTGGTGCTTGCAGACTGTCTACCAATTACTTCTGGTCTCTTGCTGAATCAGTGGGAGGCTGTTGCTCCTTGAGCTCCGAGTACTTCGGTGGTGATTTGAGCGAAATACAAATAAACACAGTTGGATTGACCTAGAGTATCTGAGCTCTTGGTATGCTGAAAATGTTTGTTCTTAGGATGTTTGTGCAGTCTGGAGAGCTCTGTACCTAAAACCCGATTCGCAGAGGACTGTGACCATGTTTAAGCTGTGAAAAATAAAATATCAACCTCAGGAACCTGTGATTTTAGGACTTGTTCTGTGAGATTGAGTAAGTTTGAGCAAACTAATATGGGGCTGCTGGGTGGAAAGTTAATACATTAACCTGTGTGAACACTCTAGGTAGGTGCACATCCTAGTCTGGTGCATTTTTCTATCTATGTATCTCCCTGCACTTATCTCTTGGCTTAAGATGTCTCTGGTTCAGCTTTTCCGGGATAAAATTTTAGCTTGCCAGAGGAAGAATGGTTGTGTATGTTTGGTGATACTTTTTTTGTCCATTTTTTACAAGCATCTGAGCTGATACAGTGCAACAGTGTCTGAAGGAGGTGCTCTGAGCCCCTGGCCAGGCAGGGCCATTCCCTTCCTTGTGCAAAGCCTGAGCTGATCACCTGGAGACCAGCACAAAGCTTCCTGGCTCTTGTGCCTGGTTTGGGAGCTGTTCCGGGTGACTGAGGAGGAGGAGACAGGACAAGGTGAGTGACATGGCTTTGTTTGGGGTGTGGGGAGGCAGTGGGGGCACCCCTTTTTTTCCGAATGCCATGTCCTGCTCAAGGTCACCTCAGCCCAGCAGTGTAGCTTTATGAATCTGGATTGTCCGTGGAAGGAGCTGGTAAATGCCCCAGCCAGGAGGAGCTTCAACAGCCCAGCAGTACAGGGGCAGAGGAAAAGGCTCAGCCTGGAAGAGTTGGGCATGATCCCTATGGTGGGTTAGCTCAGGGCAAATGGTCCCCTCTGTCACCCTCATGGTCTGATGATCTTAAAAGGGCCCTTCTCTTTCCCTGCCTTCAGCTGTGCCCTCTTGCCTCCTCCCACACGCCAGCTGTGGTGCTGAGCTAATGGATTGACCAACTGATCCTGCTAACTTGGCATAAAGTTGGTCCTTTTTTCAGCTTGACCCTTTATTCACTGGCTTAGCAAAGTGGTCAGGAGAGGAGTAGGACCATCCTTGAAGGCAGGGAGCCATTGGATTAGCAGAGCTCTCCCTTGGGATGGTGCTCTTGGCCATAACAGATACTTTCTTCTTCAGGGTTGAGTTGTCCCCTCAGTTTCATTGTCCTGCAGGTATCCTCTAGGCCTGGAGGGTAATTCTTGGTGGGATTCAAAGTACTGTCAGACCTTGAAATGCAGAGAGTAAGACTTGGAAATAGCAGTAAAACTTGTCCCAGCCCCACAGTGTTCAGCTTTGTTAGGGTTTTTCAGTAGAAAACCAGGCTCCCAGCCTCATCTGACCTGCAGAGATGTATTTGAGTGAAGGCTTCCACTGATGAGTTCTCCTCTCTTGCCCTTTTCTCGTGTTGTGGTCTCACCATGGTGCTTTTGCCATCACTGCAACCTCGAGTAAGTATATGGTGTGTCTTTCCTACTGTGCTTTCTGAGAAGGGCTCAATTCACAGAGGGTTGCATGGGCAGCTTCTAAAATATTTTGGATACTGGCTCCTTGGAGCTTTCCAGCAAATTGGCTCAGAAGCCCCTTCCTGCAGTACTTGAAAGTGCAGGTACACCTCGCTATGGACCTGACAAGCTGCATTCCTGCCCTCCCTCCTCGGGGGTGAAAAAGTGCTTACCGAGAGGTTTCAGTTTACTCTTCTGCAGTTACAGGTGACGCAAGTGCTGGGCACGTGTAGGGGCTGAATTCACTCGGGGTCTTCCCCTTTTTTTTTAACTAGACTGTGCATTTCAGCTTCAGAAAGCTTAATCTTCTGTGAAGTGTGTCCCTTAAGGGTGGGGATTAGCATTCAGTAATTTTTTTGAGGGTTTCTAGTAGCAGACACTGATGATTTTATATTAGTCCCAAGGACTAGGGGTAGATTTTTAGATGAGCTTGAGTAAGAAGAAACTGGGTGATAGTTTGAACCAGCGGTTTTCCACTGGAGTGTTGAATTACGAGAGGCGATGTGAGAGCCTCGTGCCACTGTCACAACATCAGGTTGTGTTGTAGAGGCTCTCCGAGTTGGGGTGGCACTGCTTGATTCTCCCCTCCTGTGAAAGTTCAGCCCCCAAATGGACTCTGTCATGCTTGTTGGGAAACACATCTTTTCTCAGAGCTTCCATGAGTCCCTGAAAGGATTTCCTTGTGTGTGTGGCTTCTTTGGGAGTTTTCAGTGTCAGGGGAGATGGGACCAACATTTCTTTCTCTAGTGCTTGGCTATTCAGCAGTCCAGGATGCTGCTCAGATTCTTCTTTAATCAGGATGGAAATAGTTGCTGTGTTTTTCCGGTAGGGCTTCTGTGCCTCTCCCATAAACTTTTTTCTAAACCAGCTCTTCAGTGCTGGTCTCTAGCTGGGAGTTTCTAGGAAAATTTTCATCAGGTCTTCTCTAAATATGGCTGAAATAATGTGCAGAAGTGTGAGATGTGATCTGTTATCTTTGTGTTGTGGCTCTTGGGATTGCTCCAGGAAGGGCTTACACAGGTGTGGGCACCCAGGTGGGTAGTGAGAGGCATGTTTGAGGCTGCAGTGATTCCCTGTTCGTGTCCCTTAGGCTTTCTGGTGAGGTCTTGACCTCTGTGGAGTGTGAGCTCTCTGTGCCATAGGAGCTGATTCCTGCATGACAGACCATGCATGGTGTTTCCCCACCCCAAAGGAAATATTTCTAGTGGAATTTTTATGATAGTGCCTGGGGCCTGCATTAGGGGATAAAAGGTGGTTAGTCTAAAACCTTCTCTGAATTCAGCTTTGCAGGATCCTCTTGGAAAGCTACACAGAATCAGTGTAGCTGTGTCTCTTTTCCTTTAAAAATCAGAATTATGCCTCTACAGATGCAGGTAAAGTCTGACTAGAGATGATGGTGGGGCTGCAGCAGTTCAAAGAACCTTCCTCTAGTATTTTTCCTAAAATTCAAAGCCCCTTTTGCCTATTTTTCCAAAACTCCTTGGCATCTTTCCTTTCCCTTGCCTGATGTACAGTAGCAAATGCTTTGACATGTTGGAAAGTGTAATTTCAGTAGTACTGGCACTGACATCAACTGAACTTAATGGGCACAAACAACTTGTGTTATTGACTTATTTAATTAATTCTCACTTTGAGTTCATTGAAGGCTCCTACTGTGTGGTGTTTGTGCACAGAGATAGTTGTTGTATGAGAGGTCCTGCAAGTTCTGGAGGGTGATCACAACACAGATCTGTCCATCCTGTGTGGAATAAAGTATCAGGAATAGAATAGTCAACCTTATTTTAATGAGTGTCCAGGTCAGATCAGGTGTGTCTCAGGCTGGGCACTAATGTTTTTGTCAGTGGCAGCAATATAGAATGGTAGGACTAACTTTGCCATGTAATCTAACACTGAAGTCTGTGTCATGGCACTTCACATGTTTGCATAGTATGAATTCAATTATCCAGAATGAGCTCTTTGGCCAAAATGTGAAACTTTGTGTTCTCTGCACAGGGAATTTTGTGTTTTCAGTGGTGTTTCTGAAGCCAGTGCTTTATGTTTATCCATATGCCAGCAGCCTTGTGCTGGTTGCTCTTTCAGAAAAGACTTCATCACATCTTAGAATAAAATTTTGTTTGAATATCAGGGGTCAGCCTTTAGAGGGGTAAGAAACTTGATCCTCTGTGAATAACAATTGTTAAGGATAAATACAATCTCCTTCAGAAATATCCAGAGAAAACTAAAGCAGCATGTTGCATGCAAAACCCATGAACCCTTGGCACTAAACTGTAGGAAAAGTATAATGGGGCTTTATAGCCTCATGGAAACTTTGTAGTCGAATCTAACACGAAAAAGGGCTTCACTTGCCCCTGGCAATGACGTAAAATTGCATGTTGTGGAACTAAAGCCTTGAGAAGGCAGAGGTGCTCCCCTGTGCTGGGATGGGGATAAGCCAGGATAAATGTTGTGTGCAATTCTGTGTGCTGAATGTGGCAGAGGGAAGTACTCCGTGATTACCACGGCTAATTCGGGCATGAGAAGGTTTGGTTAAAGCCTTGATCAGAGGTGGACAAGCTCCTGCTGTCTAGAAACACTATTCCAGTCTGTGATGTGGCCCAGTCACCACCCTTCCCTCAAACCAGTGTCCCAGTGCCGGTATTATCACACTGCATGCCCATTATTCCTGGAAACTGGAATTCTGGACCTCATGTTCCTTCTGTGCTGCTCCACCAAAGCTCCTCCAGTGCCTTAGTCATTGGGTCAAGTGGGAATGGTGCAAGTGCTGCTCCCCTGCACCTCCTGCCTCCCTGGGCAGAGCTGGGACCTGCCGGGACAGAACGGGCTGTGCATCTCTCGCTGGCGCCGCGGTGACTGGACGTGGCTGTGTGAGCTTAGCCAGGTCTGGCTGTTGGCTGTGCCTGACCCGTGGGTATCCCAGGGGAGAGGGGTCGTGGTACTGTCCTGCCGTCACAGGAAGAAGCTGTTTCCTGCAGACCTCTGTGCTGCATCCCGGTGCTGTGCGCTTTGCTCTGGCGTGACCCAGCTCAGCAGCCTCCAGCCTTTTTGTCTTCCCTGAGTTGCAGGCTCCTGAAGCTTCCCCTGGAGGTGCATAACTTTGTGTAGGGAACTTAATCCTGCCAACTCCAGGTAAGCCCTTTTTGCACTTTTTATGGATTTCTTACTGTCTGTTCACACGCTGGTTCAAAACCTTTGGCTTGATATGATGCTTCAGGAGATCGTTTGAGGCAGCTTCTCCCCTGTGCCATGAAGAAAGGCAAGGAACAGAGGAGGCAGTGAGATTCAAGGTTTGATTTTTCCTGAAGTTAAGATGAAATTGAGGTACTGCAGATAGGGGCAGTTCTGAAGGCACACCCTGGCCATGCATACCTGTGTTTTGTGATGAGTTGGTCAGCTCAAATCCTGCTGGAAAAGCAGTTCACCACCAGCTTGAGGGAGAATGTAGAAAGCAAGGCTGGGTGCAGAGCTCTGCCCAGTGAGTGTTTTGGACTGGGCTGGTGTGTGCGTGGTCACTCCAGCCGGGAGCCCAGGAAAAAGCTTCACATGCTGAAGTCCTCATTTCTGGTCATATATGGGAATTGAGGCCGGCCAGGCTGACTCCCTAGGCAAGTGTTCAGGGTGAGATTCTTCTTTAAGCAGTGACTAAGATGATGATTCTTAGTGAATTCTGTGCAGCTGACTCTAAGCCCTGTTTGGGACCAGCAGTGCTGTGCCAACTGGAAAAGGTCAGCTGAAGCTTGGAGCTGCCTGGGCATACGGCACGGTGTCTGGATTGGAGCAAGGAAGAGCCCCCCTCAGCTCCAGGAGAAGCACGTGGCTCAGCTCTGCAGCCTGAACTGATCCAGGAGCAGACACCTTTCATTTCCTAGTGTCAGTGTCTGTTCTGGTTCAAGGCAGGCACAGGCATGTACAAACTTGTAAGCACATGGGTCCACATCTCAAAAGAGCAGAAACGCTCTGCTCCCCTCTGGGAGTGGAGGAAGAGTCTTTACAGGAAACTTGATGTAAATCTGCTGTAAGGAGATGGGATTTTGAGGATCAGCTGGAATAACTGAAGTGGCCAGTGTCCTTCTGCTTGGGCTTTGTGGCAGCAGCCAGCTGAGCTGATCTGCAAAGCACTTTCAAAGGCAAACAGTTGTCCTATTTACCTCCTCTCCTCAGTGGAGAGGAATTACCTGTGTCAGCAGAGCTGGGAAGTTATTTTTTTCTTCAGGCTTGGTGGGGAGGAGTGTACATTTGAACTCTCTGGGTGTAACTAGTTAAAGATCCTTCTGGAGCAGAAACATGGCAAAACATTGCAGCTCCCCATCTGGGTGGTGATCCTGAACGGAAGCACAGCCCTTTGGGGAGAATGGTGCTACATCAGGAGGTGATGCTGCCAAGCATAATGCTCCAGGATTTTGTCTTAGCCTCGTCTCCTGGACTCAAACAAGTTGTTGTTGTGGAGACTGTTGGTGCAGGAAAGAGGTCTTGCAGTGGCGTCTTGTTCCATTTGTGGTTGGCAGCGTTTCGAGCAGTCCCTCGCTTAGAAAAGTCACATGAGAAAAGCATTTCATGTATTTTTAGATGTCTTTTTAAGTGGCTTAGTGGCTGAAAAGAAACCTGCGTCAGGTCACTTGCCTGTTTGCTGCAGTTTGCCCAGAAGTGCTCGAGCGGACTGTTAATGTGGAATAGATCCGGTCGGAGACTTCTGCTGCAAGGGAATTGTGCTGCCTGCTACCAGGATGCAGCTGGCTGTGGGAGGTGGCCCTCACCCTCACTGTGTGCTGCTTAGGTGCTGGTTAGGACAATGGTGGGAAAAGAATGGGAGAAGTCCAGCTGAAACCGTTTTAATTTCTTTTTCTCTCTGTCTTTGGAATTGTTTGGGTTTTCCTTGGTGTCTTTGTGCAGTGCTCTTGCGCAGCACGGTTTGTTGCGGGCTCCAAGCTTGGTGTGCTCAGCTTCTTGGTTGGTTTGAGCTGGTGCTGCTGGAAGAAGAGATCCTGCCTTTCCCTTGTGCTGGTGTAAGAGAATAGAGAAGTGGGCCTGCAGGCCCTGCATCAAGCCAGGAAGCTGAGACAGATGCAAACTGGCCTCTTGTTTCTCTTGGGTTCCTTTAATGTGCGTTAGTTCCCACATCCCCTTCTCTGTGCAGCAGTAACACTTGTACCAGCAGAAAGGGAAGAGAGTAGTGGGATAGGAGAGGTGGAAATGCTTCCTTGGGAAGTAACACCGGCTTAAAATGACCATGAAGCTGGCTGTGATGCCATTGTAGACCTTCAAGCAGGACAGGGAACACCTGGCCAGTGAGGAAGAGACAGGAAGAAGGTTCAGCTATTCCTTTCTGTACAGAGTGTTGAGTTTTCAAGTCTTTGCCAATGCCTGCTGCTTGTGGGCCCTGTTCTGCATGATCCCTTGTGATGTCTCTGGGCCACTGAATAGGAGGAAGAGTGCTCTGGTGTAGGAAGGAAACTTGATGCACTGCACTGGAGGGTGGAAGTATGAGCTGACATCCTGATTTGCACATATGGGTGAGATTATTTGTGTGTCAGTTCTTTGGTGGCTGGGCTGCCTACCAGGTAAGCTGAAGGAAGTATTTTTCCAGGAGTCCTGCCCTTTCAGAATAAACTGAGAGAATGGGAAGCAATGGCAGGTGAGGAGAGCAGGGGACTTGAGAGAAGCCTCCTCTGAAAGCAGCAGCATTTATGTACCAGCTAACACGAAGTATTAATGTAAATAAGGCAAGCTGTGATTTTTTTACCTTGAAACATCTGGTGAGGTGACCCTTCAGTGACAGTGTGTAGGCAGGTGGGACGAGAGGCTGCAGATCACTTTCCTTGTTCTCTGAAACAGTTTTGACCATAAATGAAAGTCTGTATAACAAGAGGGGGAAGCAGCCAGACAATGTAAAACCTGGCAAAAGTACACTTTTTTAATTGATTTCTTTGCTAGAATGCTTAATAGTGGGAAGGAGTAGCCATAAGTATGGCTTTATGACTTTCTCATCTCTTGAAGCCTTTGACTCAAGACAAAGTGCAACATTGACTTTAGTCAAGAGGTGAGAACTTTTAGGGCCTGCATAACAGATCTCCTTGGCCTTTAACATGATGTGGGCATGGTAAAGGACACAATCTAAAATACAAATGTTGAGCTTTTCAATGTGACCAACTAAACTAAACCAGTATTTAGCAAGCAAATTTGTTTTTCTTGTCCCTGTCACTTAAAATGAGTGTGGCTGTGTTAAGAGTTCTGCTGAGATGTCGCTGCATCTCACTCAAAGCCCCAAGTCGCTGCTTAATTTATGCTTCCTCAGTTTGAGCCCCAGTTTATGGAGATGAATTCCAATGGTGACCACGGAGCTGGTGCCGGAGCGCGGTGGTTGTAGGTGGGTATGGCTGCTGAGGGTGGTCTCTGGGTTCCAGAACCAGGGCCTTGCCACCTGTTGTGTGGGTCGGGTTGAGCCCAGTGTGTGCCCCCGGGCAGCAGCAGATGGACGGCTGCATGTGCCCCTGGCACGACTGCCTTGTAGGGAGATGTGCCAGCTGCCAGCCATTTCTGGGAAGGCTGCTGGGGCCGGTGGCTCCTGCGAGCCTGGCCCGCGGGGCTGGGGACAGGCACGCCTGGCCTTTTCCTTGGGTGCCTTTTAGTGCCTGTATAAATACCAGCAGGCTTCAGATGCATTGCAGATTCTCCTCTGGCCCTTTTTTAAGCCCGAGTCATAAATAGCTTGGTGCTTGGTTGTGGGTCCAGAGGAGCTGTCATTAGAAATGATGTAATGATTAAACTCAGTGTCGTGACGGCTTTCCTGCTGTGCTGCTCTCTTGTTTTTCTGTTCTTTTCAGGCCTGAGATCACAGGTGCCAGGTAAGATACATTTAGGCCCTGAAAAAAAGTTAATTTAGCAGAACTTGCTATGAAGTCGTGTTTCTTACGGTGAGCCAGACCAGCCAGTCTCTCTTCTTTTGATGCAGACTGTGCTTGCTCCACTTCCCAGGGAGCCTCTCCCAGCTGCAGCACAGCTTTGCACTAGATTTTAGTTAGTGCTCTTTTGGAATAAGTGTAATTTAAAAAGTATCCAGCCAAGAAGAAGCACAAGATGTAATTCCAGTGACGTTTGTGGATTTTTTTTTGTTTGGGTTTTTTTCCTGCAGAAGGACAGTAGTTTCTATTAAAGGGAATTGGCAGTGCCTGGCCTTTAGCCCTGGGTGGGAGATGAGCTTTGAGGGTTCAGCCCTTCTCAGCGGGGCCAAGGTGGCTTTCTGAACTCCTCAAACAGTGCAAAGCTCAAATCAAGCCATTCCTTGCACATCTAATATTTTTGTAGGTAACCTGTGAAACTTTTGTGTACGAAGCAGAGGTCCTGGGAAGGTATGAGAAACAAGCTATTTTTACTCCATCACAAATAGGGCTTGGCCTGTTTATTTTAGACTCTGGAGCTGCTCAGGACAGTGTAGAGTTTTTTATAGTCATCCACTGTTACTCTCAGATTAAAAAATCAACTTGAACTCTGGAAATCACAGGAAAATAGGGTGTCCCAGGGTACTTGGCTTCAGTGAGGCTCTGAGGAAGCTGCAGGGAGGAGTTGGTGGTGTTGCCTGTGTTGTGCAGAACAGCAGTTTCGGAGTCTGATGCATATCAAGAGAAGTCTTTTCTGAGCCACCAGCTGTCCATGGACTATGTGCCCTTCTATTGCATCAACTGCCCTGCAGAGGAATTCTTCCCTTGCTGGGTATCCTCACTGGATCTTGAAAAAGTCCACAGCTGAATAACTTGAGGAGCTCTGGGAGGCAAGAGCAGGGCTTGGCCACGGGGCAAGCAATGCTGCAGTAGGTCATTTGTGGCTCCTGCTCCACAGAAGGTTTGAGTTGCCAGGTTGGCAGCACAGCTTTGAATAATTTTTTTTTTTTTTTTTGCTGCAGACAAGTTCACCAGGCAGCAGGAGGTGAAATTAATGAGACGGACTCATTTTCCTGCTGCCACTGGAGTCTGAAAGGGGAAGGATTTAGGTCAGTCCTGCTCAAATAGTGGGAGGGTGCATAGAGGACCCAGTCCCTTTCTGGCCAGCTCTCTGCTCGTGCTGATGTGGTGTGGCTGAGGAGTGTCCCTTTAATTGCAGGTGTGCTTTACACAGGCACTTCCAACTTCTAAGCTCTTTGTCCCAGTTTATTATTAGAAGTTATTAGAAGTGTGGCCAGTGGTGTGTTCACACCGTGGGGGTGGCATGCGCCGTTTTCAGTGGTGGGTGAGTGTTGTGCAAAGGTGTAACACCAGCCCAGATTGCCTCTGCCCACGCAGGCTTAACCTCACCACCAAGGAGCCTGGTCGGCATCCAGCACCAGCCCCCAGGCTGGGGGATCCTCCTGGGCTCTGGGCTGATTCAGCCCCTTTGGGGTGCAGACTGGAGCTGCAGCTGATTGTGAAGCAAAACTCTACCGAGAAGCTCATCAACTTATTGACTGTTTAATTGATTCGCTAATAAACAGCACTGGTACTAATTTCCAGTTAGAGCATTTCGCACACTTAGGATTCTAAAGCTCATAATTATTACTGCTAAGTCTGACAAGTGGCACCGCTGCTGAATGGCAGATCTGTCACCCTTCCCTGCCGTGCCACTTCTTGGTAGGGTGCAAGTCTGCCCTGGTTTGCCCTCTCACGGCAAGTCTTTTGGACACAGACCAGGGGGAGAGTGCAGCGGGTTGCCCTGGTGGGTTCAGTCTGCGTGTTTGGGTTGTGGCTGTCCTTGGCTGTCCCTGACTCTCCCTGCTCCTACCCGAGGAAGGTTGACTCTCCTGTGTTCTTTATATTACACCCTATTCTCTGTTTTTCTATTTGTTTCTAGACCCGTCTCTTCTTTGCTCCTGTCCCTGCTTTTCTCTGCCCAGAATCCCAGGTAACAGCCCCTTACTACCTTCTGCCCATTGCTTTCAACTCTGCTGTATCCATGCCCAAATCTGGCATTCCCAGTACACAGGCAGTCTCAGCCTTTCCTGACTCTATCACTGCTGTGGTCACCTCAGTACAGGTTGCCTCTCAAGTCCCCACAACCCAAAGCTCCCCTACAATTACATGGTGTGTGCTGTATACACTACCTGACAAAAATCTCTAAGACAAATCACTGCTTTAGCCTCGATTCCTCTGCCTGTGTCCAATTAAGCAATTTCTTAGGTGCAGTCTGCATACCACTGCAAGAAATTAACATTTTTCACAGTTTCTAGATTTGCCTGGCATCCTTACCCTGGAGCTGCTGCAACCGCTGCCATGGCTCCCTGCGGAGGTCCCAGCTCCACCAGCACCTCCTGCTCACAGCTGTCCCTGAAGAATTTACAGCCTAAGCTGTAAGGATGGAAAAGGAGATACTGAGGTCATTTGGCTGAACAGTCAAGGAGCTCCTCTAAGCTGATTCAGCTGATAGCAGTGAGGAACGTTGGCAGGCAGGTACCTGCCCCAGGTACCCGACCCTGCAGGCGTGTCTTCTCTGATGGAGATGACTGCAGTACCTTGGGGTGATGAGCAGGAGGGTTTTGTGGTGACAACTGGGCTTTCAGCTCCCTTGTTATCTGTTCGACTGACTCAAGTCTGGCTTTCATAAATAAGTAAGGCAGCCAGGCTTGGAGTGTCTGGTCTGTTCTCCAAACAAAACACATGCTTGGCCACAGTGCTGTGTGTTTTGGATTAAGCAGGCCTGAATTTATTTGTGAATATTAATATTTGTGTACTGTAGAGCGCTGGTGGAAATTTGTGTTCCAAAGGTTAAGCTGTGTTTTGTTGGTACCTGGTGCTCAAGGACCTGTATCCCTGGTAGGATGAAGCTGGGAGTGCAGGGTCAGCCCTTAGTCATACCCTGCCATTTTCTAATGCTTTGGACCTCCCAAAAGCATGGCTGCTGTGTCTGAGGTTTCCCTGGTGCAGAGGGTTGGGTATCCCTGTGAATGCAGCATGTTTGAGTTGAATTGTGTGTGTCAACACCTGTTTGCAGGCAGGATACCCATGTTGGGGTATCCTGGTTTCCTCTGCACGCTGCTTTGCCGTGTCTTTAGAGGAGCAGAGCCTGTGGGAAGCTTTGGCATGTCTGCAGTGTAGTTGGCTTGTTACGTGCAGTACTTGTGTCCTGGCAGGCCCGTGCACTGCTCAGACAGAGCTCCCAGAAATCGCTGCCAGTGCTACGTACTGTGGCTTTGTCAATGACAAAAATACCTAGTTCTTGAGAGGGTTACTTTGCATGCAGAGTTACTGGTGTATTTTCTTTTGCCTATTGGCTGGTAAAAGAGGAAAAAACCCTTAGTTTTTAAAATAAATCCATTGTTGTTGGTTTGTGAATAAAGATGTGTTAATCCACAGGGTTTGATGTATTGGTAAAGACCTGATGTTATAACACAGAATAAATGTTTTGTAGAGAAGCACCTGAAAAACCCAAATGTGATCCTACACCATACCCTTGGTAACATGGGACAGTTTAAAAGTCAGGAGTAATTCTGGCTGGAAGCCTGCAGGTCTGAAATGGGAAGCATTGCACTGCACTTGACTAATATAATAAATTTTGATACAAAGTGACTTAAAATACTTATTTATAGAAAATATACTCAAGGACTGGAATGCAACTACACTAATACTTAAAATATTCCTGGAAGACTTGTATGGCTGGTGAGTGTTTTTTGTCCCAAACTCTATTTTCAGCTCTTCCAAATGTTTCCGTAGGTGTTTTGGACAGCTTTTTCCTGGCATGCTGCACCCCTGGGCTGCTGCTGGCATACTGGGAGAGCAAGCATTCCAGGAGGGCTCTGTGCTGAGCCCTCCCCACCACAGGAAACCTGCTGGTCTTGTCTGGCAGTCCCAGAGCAGGATGCTGGGGGGGCTGTGATCCCCTTCCCCACCTGGCGTGAGTCCCTTACCCCAGGACAGGTGCAGCTGTGCATTTTACCCCTTGTTGCCAGAGGAATTCGGCTCATCTGCCAAATGCCTCATTCGTCCTTTCCTGGGATGATCCAGCCTGTCCCCTTGTGAAACAGCCCTTCCCAGGGTCCTCGCTGCCAGGGACTCTCCTCCCATGGCTCAGGGTGACCACACACAGTTGTCCTCCTTGTGCACTCTGAGCAGTTTGCTTTATTTCTTTTGTTTCTCATGTTTCCTGCACTGGCTTCACCCTGGCTTTTCCCATCCTCCTGGTTTCCTCAAAACTGGGAACATGTCAGGTGCATTTTTATCAACAGAATATCCCTAAGGGCAACTCTGAAATAATCCTCTCCAGGAAGAGGAAGCCAGAAGGGTTGGGGCAGAGTGTCTATAACCAGCTTATCACTTGCAACCTTGGAGACCTGGCAGGGGTTGAAATCGATGTGTGTGTTTCTCCTGCAGAATAAACAGCCTTGGGAGGACTTTGGCAAGTGGAGTCTTTCCAAGGCCCTGGTAGAGTTTGCTTTCTGGGACAAAGACTACTTAGACATCTGGATTGCGTTGGGGGTTTTAGGGGAAAGATAAATTATTAGTTTGCTGTGAATGGAGAATGACTCTGATTGCTTTACAAGTGCGCTTTCACCAACTCATGGCTGCACGGGCTGAATCCACGTTCTCCTGCTTCAGAAAGAGGAACAGCAACTGTGGAGGCTGTTTGCTGTGTCCTGGGAAAGGGGGGCCTGAGCAGACCTTTCCTGACCTTCTGGTGTGCTGAGGAAACATGTTCATTTTATGGGCAGTTAATTTATAGAAAGTTCCTGTTTAAATTTCCTCCAAGGGCCGTAAAACCAGAGGACAGCTGCACTCATTAGCTGGCTAATCAAACACTGCTCACCCCTGGCTTGCCCTCCCCTTCCCCTCACCACCACTAACTTTGGGATCCCTCCTAAGAGTGAGTGTGAAAAACTTTGGGAAATACCCCCAAAATTATCTGGGAAGCTGCTCTGCAAAAGGGTGACTGGTGCTCCTGGTGTTTGGGGTGTCCTTGCTGAGCCACAGGCATGTCTGGGATCAGTCAGATTTTGTGTTGTGTTCTCCCTGCTTTATAAAGGCTCTGCTATGCTCTCTGACCTAAGGAGTGGTGCTGCCTGCCATGGAAATAACCACCCTGAACTGAAATAAAAACCTGGTTCGCATTTTGTTTCCAGGC
>JAOXXN010000175.1:3767828-3787489 GCA_026770055.1 Myrmophylax atrothorax | reverse complement strand
TGAGGCCATGGTCAAAGCCAGATTAGGGTTATTTTATTAATTACATACTTACAGGTAAACAAGATAATTTAACTCAAATATAATGCAGTGAAATTAATGCGGCAGGAATGAGATGCAGACTCTGTTAGTGTCTGGTCTTTTGAGATGCTCATCTTTGCTTTTTAATTTAAATCAGCCTTCCTGCAGCAGAGCAGTTGGGAAGCAGATAGGCCTGTGAAGCCATGCACTGTCCTGCCTTGGTAAACTTGTGCTGTTGGAGATGTTTTTGGATTTACTGTGTGAAGGCCAGCTCGGCCAGAGGTGACTGTGAAGAGCAGGCAGTGTCACTGATGCAGTGCAGCCCTTTGCTCCTGGTCTCCGGGAAGAGGAGATAGAACCTATAAAAATGTGCACTTGCAGAAAGAGGTTATTCATTTGATGGCCTTTGGTGACTCCTGAATTTCTGCAGATTTAAGGGAATGTGTTGCCCAGCTGGAAACTGCTGATCTTCAGGGAGTTAATTCCTCCTGCAGAAACTTTCTCTGCTTCTGTGACATGGGAGCAATGCTGCTTCATTTCGCAGCTTTCCCATTTTATGGTTGATGGTTAAAGTTGGAACATTTCTGTCTCATTCTGCCAAGAAGTGTTTAGAATAGTTTTCCTGAGAAACATTAGAAGTTGGAGGTCCATGGCTGATGCCCTGGCTGCTCTGCATCAATCATTGGGGGGTAAATATATTTAAATGAAGAGCTATGGCAGTCCTGCTAGCTGAGTAATAAATCAGGGCTGAGCAACTCCATAAAGCTGAATCTTAATGCCTTGGCTTGGAGTTGCAGGGTGGGGTGGTAAAGCTGATGGAACAGCGGGATGTTTCTAAACAGAATGTGCCTGCCCTTAGTTACGCTGCCACAAAGAACATAAATACTGCTGCATACACAACTGGAGTGCTGAAAATGGCTTTTTGTTGGTGCTGCTTCCCTGGGTTCCTGTCTCCGCTTAATGTCAGCTGTTTATGCTTTGCCTCCCCTTGGTAGCAGCAGGTCCTGTGTCTGACAGTCAGGTGGGGGAGAGGTGCAAAGCCTTTCCTTCCATTCCTGTGCTTGGTGCCTCAACCCTGGCACTGTGACATCAACCTATAGGAAATAATGGTGCTTGAACACTTTCAAGGACCTGCTCGAAATATTTCATTATCTGAGGAATTTTGTGGAATACCCAGAAGGTGATTATAAACCCTTGGAATGTGGCTGTGTCTCCACAAAGCACTCCATCCAAACAGCATTTTGAGGTCACTCTGGAGTATGAAACCTCCACCAAGACTTTCTTCTTTTCAGATTTGGGTTGGGCACCTGCAGCCTTTGAACTGTGTGTTCCTGGCACTGGAGGATCCCCTGCCCAAGCTGCCCACACTCGGGTGCTCCTGCTTTAGTACCATTAAAGCCAGTGCTTTCCTGGTGGCCGTGGTGCCAGTGTATCCTAAGGAAGCTCAAATGCTATTCTAGTGATGAAAAAAGCATGTCAAAACACAGGCAGGGGTCCTGCCAAAGACAGAGCCTTGGAAGGGTTTCCCTCAGAATAGGATTTGGAAGTCTGATCAAGTTTGCTAAGAAGGTGATTTGCAGAACTGCTCTGCCCCTCAGTGTGTTCTTCCCCCCTCTGGCAGTTTCTTCTTGCTAAACTGACAGAATGAGCTTTATGGCTTTTTTATTCCAAGCAAAACAAAACAATAACAAAAAAATAGGCAGCCAGGTGGGAGACTTTTGGCTAAAAGGATGGACCACAAAGCTCAGCTCCCTCCTCTGTGTGACCCATTACACGTCTAATGTGCTCTGAAAATCCAAACCATGGCAGAAACTCCAGATTTCCTGCCTTGCTGGAGCAGGGAGTTTATCCCTCAGGGTCTTTCTCTTTTTGTGTGGACTCTTTAGTACTTAATAAGACAAAATGTCCAGTCGAAGCTTCCTCTCTAATTAGGATGTTCGTTGTTTCTCTTTCGTGTGGATTCTGTGAAGCCTCATAAGGGGTTTTGTTCAGCCTTTAATTCAATTAAGAAATCAAGCAAGAGATGTAAATCTTTTTAGGCTCATTGGTTTCAGAGCTCATGACTACAGCTCTAGAGAACATCTCCTGCACGGTACAGCTGAGTGGCTTAGGGAGGGAGTGCTTTTCCATACTGAGATTTCAGGTTCTGCTGGAGGCTTTTGGATGAGTTTGTCCCTTTGGAGCACAGGGCAAAGGCTGCAGTCACCTGTTGGTGATGGTGGCTTGGTTTAAACCTGTTTCTGAAGCAGCAGAAACCTACTCTGTGATAGCAACCCACTTTCCAGCTCAGTGACTTCTATCAAAGGTCATTAACAAGTGTGAATTAGCCTTGGAACAGCTGGTGGATGGTGAGTGATACCAGGGGACAGGACACACAGTGGTGACTGTCACTCCAGCTGCTCCTGCACATGTCCTTTGGTGCTTTCTGAGGAACAACCTGCCTGCTCAGGAACACAAGATCAGGCTCTGATGCCTCGTAGTCCTCGAGTTTGAAAAGTGACGTCTTGCTTCTTGTGTTTGTGTGCTTTGTGGCCTTGTCAGGGGTGCCTGAGCTGCCAGCCCAGTGTCCTCTGTCCCTGCTGTCCCTGGGATTGCTCCTGCTGAAGTGCTGTTCTGTAATGCCATGGTCTTCATTGCAGAATGAACAACAAACAAATTCAGCATGATACAAAAATTACCTTACAGGAGAGAAAGTTGGAGTCAAAAATCCCTTATTTTAATGTGGTGCCTTCGGTTCTGTTTTTTACTAAATCTTGGAAACCTACAAAGCATTTGTGTGTGTGCATGTGTGTATATGTATATACACAAATCTATTGTGTTTGTCTTCAAAATATGCATTCTTATGGCATTTGTATGGAAGGAGATCTTAGTCCCATCTTTTTTTTTTTCCATAAACTTTTGTAGTTTAATTTCCTGTGGATTTTAATACTAGATTTAGCTTACATTCCCTTAAACACAGAATTAAATATTAGGACTTTTGCACACTCTCACTCTGTTTTCAAACAAAACCAGGAGTTGTAAGCAGAGTTTTTAGGGGCTTGCTTTGGCTGGCTGTGCACTGGAAACCCGAGTGAAGCCCAGGCCATGTTCCAGTGTGTGCCCTGAGGCAGACAGACCCGTGCCCTGCCCTGCTGCAGCTGTATATTTAGCCTATATGCCCTTTGCAATAACAGCGGGGAGAAGATGCCTGGAGAGGAATGCGAGTCATCATTTCCCTGAATGCTGTCCCGGGATCAAGTGGTGCTTGAGCCAGAAATGCTGCCTTGGTAACTCTGCCTTTTATAAAATTGTCCTGTCCCACCCTTTCTTTTTTTTTTTTAAACCCACGTGAGGTTTTAACATTTGTGTTCACAACCCCATTGGGTCCTTGAGAAAACCCATTTTGTTTGGACTTGAGCGTGATTTGGTTTAGTTTGGCTTCTGGTCATTTTATTAGAGAAGAGCATGGGCTCTTGTTCCCCATCTCCGTAGTGCCCCAGTGCATCCCAGTTTGTTCCCTCCCAGCTTCCTCCAGGGAGGATCCATTTTGTACCTTTGATTCCCATCACTTTTCTCTGCCAGCCCTTCCTTGAGACAGGGCCTGCTCACAGGATACAAGAGGTGTGATGGCACTGCTGAAGCTGTCCCCCTGCTTTGGCTTGTTGGTGGATGTTTATATCCTAATTTTTCCTGACTGCTGGCAGCAAACAATGGCAGTTCTACCTGGCTGTGATGTTTATAATTACAGAGGGAAAATGATCTCTGAGGCCTTCTAAATACTTGGGAAGATAATATCTGAATTTCCTTTCAACTGAATGCACTTGAAGATACGATCTGAGTTGGCTGTCTGGAAATAACAAAGTGGAGGAAGGGATTGATTGTGGTTGCTGAAACTTTCATCAAAGAGTCAGAAATGATGCCTGGCCAAAATTTGCAGCTGCCGGTCACTGCTGCGAGTCAGGCGTGTGCCAGACAATCGAGGGATGGCTTGAGCACAGGAGAAGTAGCACACACAGGTTCCAGTGGCCACTAGAGCAGGATGGACAAGCAAGGGGATGACTGGATGGTCTTCCAGCAAATCTATCAGGTCAACATGCCAGTGTGTAGTCAGGAGGCAGTTGTGTGTACCGTACTCACCCCTCTTGCCTCCCCAGGGCTGCAGGAGGCTGGGGAAGATGCTGCCTTCAGAGGAAGGCTTACCACTGCACCTTGCAGGGTAAATGTGCTCTGCAGGGAAGAAAAAACATGCTCCATGTCCAGTTGGCAAAAGGGATCTGGTGTCCTTTGTGCTGCTGCTGCTGCTCTGCAGTGCCCTTCACATGCACCTCTGCAGGAGTGCCCCTGGCTGTGGGCTTTTGCCTCTCCCAGGGCAAGAAACCTTTCTGGGAGTGGAGTCCCCAGCTGACAAGGGCAGTACAGTAGCTCAGCTTCTGGACAAACAGATTCCATACAGGGAGAAAAAAGGGAAATTATACTTTCTGCGTTTTTTCTCACTATCTCAGAGCTGTGGTTTTCAAGCAAAAGCTAATGGAAGGTAGTAGAAAGCTTCCTGTCAGCTACAGGAAAATTAAATATCTCGGTGCTTTAGCAGCATAAAAGCTGCTGTCAGGTGGCTGTGGCTGTGACCACTTCCTGCACAAGCGTCACAAAGCTGCCTGTGGGACTGGAAAGCAACAAGTTGGTGACAGTTCACAGCCGAGTTCCCCATCAGCAGGAGGGTGCTGCTTGTTTCCCTGCCCAGCACGCATTTTTAGCACGTCTGTTTTGAGTTTGTTTGGGTTTGTTTTTTTCCCCCTAGATTGTTTTTCAGTGTCAGGGTTTCCTGTTACTGACACCAGATGTGCTGGAGACGAGCAGTGCAGAAATACAAGGGACGAGGCTGAAAACAGCAGCTCTTTCGTGCGTATGTCCTTTGGTTTGGGTGTCATTTCTGTTGGGCTTTTAATGTGGTGACAGGACACAGTGGGCACAGCTGTGGTAGAGCCTGTTGAACTGCAGTTTTAGGGTGAAGAATTGAGTACAGCTTGGTTGGTACCTCCTGGGCCGATGGTGTCTGGGGAAAAAGCTGTGGATGGCTGGGGGGGCAGTGGGTGGAAGGGGCTGCTGGAGCCTCAGGAGCACTGCTCTGGGGCTCCCCACTCGGACAGGTCTCTCCTGCAGTCCAGTCTTTGCTGCTTTGGCTTTGATGCACATATGGCTACAAGCAAGCAGCTCTGAGTGCTGCATTAAGCCAGAAACTCGTGCATGAGCTTGCCTTCCAGTCTTGGTGTAAGGCCACCCTCCCCACAGATGCCTGGTTAGTGCCATGCAGGACAGGATGCTATCACTCCAAGCACTGCAGAGCAAGGAGCTACATTTAGGGTGAATCTTCCTTCTTCCACCTGGCCCATTCCCTCCTGGCAGCTACTTGCCCTTTAGTCTCTGTGTGTGACCAGTGCGTCTCTGTGTAGCTGCTCTGCTGTACATCCCTTTCCGTAACTCTTCCTGGGCACAGCACCATCTGGAGCCTGGGTCCTCTGTGAATGGTCATCTGGAAATAACCCCTAGAGCCGTTTGCAGAAGTTCCCATAGCCTGTACCACAGGCTGCTGAAAGGGCTGCTGCCTTTGTGTCAGGGTACGTCCGGAGTGGGGCAGGCACAAAAACGCTTATGTTTCCTAAATTTCACGCTCCAGAGTGTTCTTTGTCCGTATCATGTCTCAGGCTGACATGGTCTTGGTCTCAATGAGACTGTATCTGTTAGTTCATGGTGTTGGGCTGCTCTGCTCAGACTCGCTGCCTCTGAGCTGTTTCTCCCTCCTGCGCCCCTTTCCAGACCCCTTCAGCCCAGCGCAGGCGTGCACAGAGCACCAGCCACCTCTGCCTGGACTGTGCAGCCAGGCTGGCACCAGGGGTGCCTGCTGTCATGTTTCGGACCCAGGAGCACGCACAGCAGAGTGCCATCTTTGTGTGCCTGGCTGGGGACGCTGGATTTCATCATTCCTGCTGCTCGCTGCCTTGACACGCAGGCGCGCGGTTGCTGACGGGACTTGCCCAGAGATCCTCCTGTGGAAACATGCACAGGAGATCTTTGCAGAGACAATAGCTCTGCTCTGGAAAGTTGCACTGGCTCTTCTCAGCCAAGTCTGAGTTTGCTTCCTTAGAGAAAGGCCACTTGATTAATGCTTCCTTTAGTGAGGATATTGGTAAATAAGCAATCAGATAAGTGGGATTCCTCCTAACTCCTAAACACCTTCTTAACCAGAGTCAAGAATTGCAAGTTACTTGAGCTTTCTGGATGCTGGGGCTCAGTGGCATTAATATGCTGGTGGTGATTAATTACCGCAGCCCAGTGAATGTGATTGTGTGCTTGAGCAATTGGATTAGATGCAGCTGGAGGGAGACTTCACTTTCACTGGTACTTGCCGAAGTGGTGCCGTAATCGGCCGCAGAGGAAGAGTGATTTCTAGGGCAGCCACACTCCTCTGGCTGGGATGCTTTCCCTGGCCTCATGCTCCTGGTTCTGCAGTGGGCAGAAGGAAGGTTCGCTGGGAAGATGCATAGCTAGAAGTAGTTACTTTGTCCTGCTCTCATTCTTTTCCTTCACTCCCATTTTCTGCCTGCACTGTTCAGCATTCCTGGATAATGGAAGTACAGCATGTCCTTACCATGTCATTGGACCTTGTAGATGCACAGAGGAGGAGCAAGCTCCAGCATTGCCTTGACAAGTCAGCATCATATCAAGTGCAGCATCATGTCAACAACAGGCCCAGTTCCATGGCTCTGTGATGGGGGGCTGGTGCTGGAGATCAGGAATCAACCTTGGCACATCCACTGAGTGCTAGGACTGAAGCAGATGTTGATACTCACTTTGATGTTTCATCCAATACTCTGGAGGCTTGAACTTGAGACCAAAGGAGCTCTCACAGAGGTAGGAGAATAAAGTCACTTCTTTCAGAAGATCCAAAGGAACAAAACATCCTGAAATTCAGGACTAACCTGAACCTTTGTGTTTGTTCTGCAAAACTGGGCAGTGCAGATCCTGCTGGAAGGAGCACAGTGCCATGCAGAGAAGCTGGGGTGGTCTAGCCTTCCCTTGTAACTGGAAAGTGCTGGCTAAAACAGTCAGCTCTATGGTCAGTTGCTTCTCAGAGATCAGCAGAAAAGCGCCTACAAAATTCCTTCTGCGTTTGGGTTTTGGCCCAGTTTTGTGGGAAACTTGTGTGAAGCATTGAGGTTTTTGCTTGCAGAGAGCCCAAGCTCTGTGCCCCTGGACAGTGATCCAGAACACGAACTTTTTCCACATATGGCTGGGGTGGTATCTCAAACAAGCAAGTCAGGACTGTGCCCTTGGTAGTGCCATGTGAGATGGTGTGGGCTCTCAAACTTGACAGAGGCACCAGGCAGGTGCCCAGCACTTGTTCCAGCTTTGCTGCAGGTGATGCTCACTCTGTTTGCAGCTGCATCCAGACCCACGGTGCTGGTGGCCAGTGGACTTGCAGAGCAGACCTACCAGCTTTAGGCAGAGGACCTCCTATCCCAAAAAGCATTCCTTCTTGCAGTGAAAGTCTGCATGGACCTGAGCACTGCAGAGCAATGCCTTGTGCAGCTCTATGGATAGCTGGAACCACCCTATCTTTCCTCCTCAGCACACACTGTGAGGGGCTGGCAGTGTTTCAGCTTCTGTCCATTGTGTGGTGAGGTGGAGCTGTGTTAAGAGATTTTTTTTTTTACTGGTGCAAGTTTGTTCTCAGCTCTTCTGTTTGTTCTTTGCTATCAGCTACTGAATTCCTCCTATACCTCCTGCATGCTTCACTTCCATATGCTGAACCAGTTCTTCTGTAGTTCCCCGAAAATGAAACTTTGAATTTTGCAACCTGCAAGTGTCACATGAGCGCTTAATGGCCAGTTCTGGGCTGAGGGGCACATATTGGGCGGTGTTTGTTGCCTGCTCTGGTGTTTCTGAAATAGGTCATGACTTCATCTTCCTCTGCTGCTTGCCATAGATATCAAGAGCCAGCTCCTTTCTTCCCAAATGCTCTCTATCGAACAGAAATGCCCAGGGCCAGATCACATCATTTGGCTGAGCAGCACGGAGCTGCACCACGCTCATACAGGAGTTCCACTGCAGTGTGACAGGGCAGGGGCTGGGACTGGCCTGGAGACATGGTGCTGAACCTCTCTACGGTGCCATATGGTTGTAAGCTGGCTGTCTGTGTGTCTGGGGTGTTTCTCCTCTGCTCAGGTGTGGCTGCTCAGAGCAGCAGTGAGAGGCAGCCCTGTTTCCCTGATAGCATCTCAGCCCCACAGCAGCCACAGGGCTGCTGCCACATTCCTTTCCTGGCTTCAAGACTGATCCTGCCTGTACTTGCCATACACATCAGGACTTTCCAGCGAGCAGGCTTCAGGAGAAGGAGCTCATGGACAAAACGTTACCACTGCAGTGGTCATGCCCCAGGCTGCCTGGAGGGTGAAGGTGGTTCTTTCTGCTTTTTAAGGCACTGTGTGGGGATGAGAGTCCCCTGATCCCTGCTGTCATGATCAGGGACCTCCTTCAGACTTCTTGCAGGTGTGTGCACCATCTCTATAGCTCCTTCATGTGTCCTGTTGGATATTCTCTGCCAGACATCTGCTGTGGTAGTAATCTGCCTGCTGAGGTGACTGTAGGTTCATCCAAAATAAACGTGTGTGTCAGATCCTCTGACCACACAGGGAGTTGGTAGGAGAGATGTGCCCTGTAGGGAGTGTGACTTGTCCTTATCCTCCAGCCCCTTCATGATGAGAACCTTTGGAGAAGCAGCTCAGGCACTTCATTCTGGGTGAAGACCACTACATGCTGGTGGTTTTTCACCCAGAAGGTGGTTGAGCCCTGGAACAGGCTCCCCAGGGAAGTGGTCACAGCACCAAACCTGTCTTGAGTTCAAGAAGGATTTCGACAATGCTCTCAGGTACATGGTGTGATTCTTGGGGTGTCCTGCACAGGGCCAGAAGTTGCACTTGATGATCCTGATGGGTCCCTTCCAGCCTAGTATATATTATGATTCTGTGCTCAGTTGCCTTTGGGAAGAGCCTGGCTTTGGCTTCCACATTTTGTCTGGGGTATTCTTATCCTGGTTGGCTCAGACACTTGGAAGGACAAGAGCAGTGGGAAGTGGGCTTTCATGTGGTGCTGACCATTACACCAGCCACCCTCCCATCTGTCTTGTGGTTTCCAGCAATGTTACTCTGCCTCTGCTGTCTCTTCTGCCTGTCACTTGAGACAGGTTTTCCACAACTGACAGCAGTCAGGTCAGATATTTGCCTCATGGATGCTGTAGCCAGAGGTTATTGCATTCGGCTCATAATTCCTGCTACCCACAGCCTCTTTGCCAGCTCCAGCAGTGCCCTGGGCCCATTACCTCGGGATGGGAGGTGTCAGCCCCTCTGCATGTGGGATTTATTGGAAAGGCCCATCGAGGGGTGTGGATGAGCAGGTCCTTGCACGCTGCCTCTCAGCTTTTCTAGAGTGCAGGCTTTAGGATGAGCAGTCACATCTTATCTCTCTTGTTATTCCTAGAGCCTGCTGTGGTAGCCTTGGGCTTGGCTGCCTGCATAGGCAGACCCTCTGCCTGCTTCTGCAAGCCCGTGGAGGGCAATACACCCTGTCTGGCCACAGCACAGTGGGTCAGCTGTGTCCTGTCATGCTGCTTCAGGAGCTCTGCAAGGGCGAGAAACAGTGGGATTTCCCTTCCCACACAGTCTGGCTCCAGGATCTCTTGGGACAGCCTGATGTGCATCACACAGCACAGACGAAACAGGCTAAAATAAATCACAGAGAACTGGGAGCCAGCAGTTAGAGGCTGGGCTGGGTTTGCTCTGGGAATGTGGAGCCACTTCTCTCTCCAGCCTGGAAAAAAGGAATTAGTTCAAGGCATGAGTGCCTGGCCTGTGAGAACCCAGTCCCATGTGCTCCTGGGTCTGAGCAACATCTACTTGTCTGTGTGTCTGTCCATCCATCCTTCATAACCCACTGTCCCTGTCAGCACAGATTAGTTGCCAAGGGCTGTGCTGGCTGCAAACCAGGATGCCAGAGTGGGCAGTATGGCTTCCTTGGGATCCCACACAATTCTGTCCTCTTCCATGAATCCATTGGTATCCTGGAAGCAGGCTAGGAAGGGAACATGGTGGTACAGATCTGTGACTCCATATGCCATGACTGCAGTCTGGAGGGAGAAGCAGCTAGGGAGGGGAAGGAAATAATGCACCAAAGGAACAGAGGAGAGAAAAGTCTGTGATACAGGGGAGCAGATAGGGTGGGTCAGAGGAGCAGAGGCATCTGTCATGCATCAAGCCATTGGAATGGCAGCTTTGGAATTCCAAAGGTTTCTTGGGACCTTTCTGCTGGATAACTGGCATTAAGATCCACTGATGTCCCAGCCTGACTTCAGCTTGCCGTGAAAAGTTAACTATTAGCACTGTGCTCTGTCTGTTTCATTTGTATCTGCCTTGTGTCCCTACCTGTGGCTATTTCGGGATGCTGTGGCTCCAGAACAGCAGAAATACTGTTGTGTGTGTAAAAGCAGGAGATCTTGCTTCTCTGGAGATGCTGTATGTCAGAAGAGGAGCTGAGAAGCTCCTGCATTCTTTATTGGTAGTGGTAACTTGCCATTAGATCAAAAGCTGAGGCACAGAGGGCAGTGTGACCAGTAGCCCTCTGCCTCTTGCAAGGTCTGTGTGTGTTAGCTGACTGCCTTGGGTACTGTAATTAATGTGCTGATTGGATTTCCTATGTCTAACCAGGTTCCCAGGACTCCTAGGATGAGGCTGCTGTGAAGGACTGGTGGATCCCTTGTCTGTGCTGTGGTGCCTGCAGATTCCCTGTGATCCCCTTTCCAGCTGGAGCACTGTTGCTGAGGCTCCCGGGAAGAATGACTGTTGGATGCCAACTGCAGCCCCCTTTCCTGGGGAGGACTTGGCTCCCCGTGCTGCTGCTGGCAGCCTCTGCTCACTGCCACTGGCCCAGCGAACCAGCAGAAGTGGTTCGGGACTGGGAAAACCAGCTGGAGGCCTCCATGCACTCCGTGCTCTCGGACCTCCGGGAGACAGTGCCGGCTGTGGTGGGCATACCGGACAGCTCTGCCGTGGTGGGACGCTACTTCAGGGTCTCCATCCCCACAGATTTAATTGCTTCCAATGGAGAAGTTGTCCAGGTGAGAATTGCCATTCCTGTGGGGCTCATTTTTGGTTATATTCATGCAAGAGTCAAGCGAGTCACTCCACTCTTGGGCTGGGTCATGAGGGTGGTTGGAAGGACTATGCAGGAAGGATTTTTATAAAAAAGTGAAGTCTCGCCTCATTGCAGAGTTCCTCTCTTCTGTAACAAAAAGAGGAAACTTCTCAGCAGTGACTGATCAAGTTTGTTAGCTGTATTTAAGCTAAGAGATGCTCTACCCCTGGAATGGTGGGCACATTCATGAGAAGATGTTGCCACAGATTCCCTGGGATTGCTGCACATTCTCAGGGAGTTCGCTTCATTATGGTAACAAAACATTGCCAGACAAAGAGACCCTGTCCTGCCAGTGGGGCTCTGGGCTGCCTGTGACAGTCTCTCCTGACCTTGTACCTGAGTCATCTTGGGAAAGCTGGAAGCCTTTCCCCTTATCTGACATAACCTCACAACACTTGACACTGCAGGTACTTGAGAACTGAGTTTTGGAGTCAGTCCTGAGTGCGGAAAACTGTTAGAATAGCCCAGAGGAGGGTAGGGACATGGCCAAACACAGGTGAGCTCATAGCTAGTCCTTTTCTGTGAGGGTTTGCTTGGATTGCGTGGAGTTCAGAAAACTCTGTTCTTAAAATACAGCATTACCTTCCAAAGAGCAAAATTGAAAAATAGTTCTAAAAATCCAGTTCTAGAAAGCATTATAAAAGGACAAGCTTCTGGTATGTCTCAGAAGATCAGAGGGCGATGGAGAACAAGTCGGGAGCAAGTCTGACATCTCAGCCTCTGCTTGAAGGCAGTTTGCTTTAGTTCTGAGTACTGTCACAGTTATCCCAATCCCAGTATGTGATCCCACTGGCTCCAGTGAGGGTGCTGGGTGGGCAGAAAATCTGAAGAATGCAGCTGTTACTGACAGAGAGTCAGACCGGGAGGAGGAAGGTGGTGGGCGAGCCCCTGGGCAGAGCAGTCTGGGAAGGGACCGGGCTGGTCTCGGTGGAGTTGAGTTGACCATGACCAAGGTCCCTGCTCAGCTTTCCCCACAGCCTGTTTGGAGCACAGGGCACCTGTACTGCACTGGGCTGCCCGAGCCCAGGGGGTGTGGTGAACCCAAGATCTCCCGTTACAGAAATGATAACTTTGGTTTGGGATGTTGCATCCAAGTGCTTGTTCTGGTGTTGTCTAACAGCCACTTTGATGGCAAGGGTAATCACCAGTGTTTGTGTAACACTGCAGCTTCTTCTGTCATCTTTTCCGGGCACAAAAGTCATCTGTGACAGCTCCAGTAGATGCAGGAAAATCCTGGTCCATTGTTTCCACCCCACCTGATGGCTCCAAACAATACCTGTGCCCTGTTGGTGTGAGGTGTGTTGGATAACACCAACATGCCTGGAGAGCCTGGAATGGACTGAGCTGGACCAAGACCAGCAGTTCTGGTTGTGTGTAGTTCAGCAAACACTGGGAGCGATTTTCACGCTCGTCCCTGGGCTTATCCATGAGCATGTTGCATCTGTTCACCTTGAAATTGATTTTAAAAGTACAGCAGGCTCTCACTTAGCTGCTTTCTCTGGAAGGGCTCTCCGTGCAGGGAATGCCCGTTGGCTGCTGAGCACAGCCGACCTTTGCTGCAGGGCTTTGATTCCTGGCTAGTGAGAACTGCGTAGGCAATTTTGGGTGCTGGGGTGCATTTTTGTTTTAGTGGAAAGTTTCATGGCAAATTACTCTGGTCTTTTTCTCAGGCTACTTTTATTTTCTCAGCTGGAGCAGTAAAAGCACGATGCCTTCTGGATCTTGCTAACCGGTGTACTTAAACCTGCTAAAAAAGAGTAAGGGCTGTGCCTTCTGAGATGGGTCAGGGTTTGCAATGCAATGTGGTTGCCTATACTTTCCGCCCTTAAATTTTGAAGAAATTGGCTCTAATTTTTTTAGAAGAAAATGCTGGCAGTTGATGTCCCCAGACTCCCAGGAGCTTTCCACTGGAGCCTGGAGAAGGTGTGATTGCTTCATTTCTAGATGATTCCCGCTGATTATTTCTAGGATTGTGGTGGGGATAGGCTTGAAACTCCTTCTCTGATCCTATCCCTGCTTGTTAGCAGATTCCAGCCATCTGTAGACAAAATACTTTTCTCTGCAAACTTGGTTGTGGGATGGAAACAACGCCAGGCATTTGCAGCGTGGTGGAGGAGTGCCCTGCAGGCACGCACTCCTGCACAGTCAGGTATGTGCTCCTGGGAGCCATCACCAGTGTTTCCCTGCCACCCCCAAAGCTGCTGGAGAACAGGTGAGATTTTATGGTTAAAGAAAAGAGCAAGTTTATTCTAATGCACTCCAGCTGCACAGAAAAGAAGTAGAAAAACCACCACGTGTCTTAATTTCAGAGTCTCATTTCCACGTTGCTCAGAGCCAGCTGCCAGCAAGGCATTGTGGCCATGGTAACTCCCTTCCCCTGTGCCTTGTGTTCCCAAGCAGGTGCCTTGGTCAGGCATTAGTGTGTCCTCTGAAGGGCAGCTGCAGCTTGCAGGTATTCCAGCTGTTGAATTTGGCAGCAGCTCAGTCCAGATGTTCTCTAGCTTCCTCACTACAGCAAGACTTCTCACGGCAAGATTTCTCTCCTCCTGTCTGAAGGTGTCTTGGAAATTAAAGCTCCTTATTGTGGCCTCCCAAAAGGCATCTTGCAGCCCTTTCTGCCATGTTTGACACCAAAGCATTGGCATTTTTTCAGGAGTTGGGTTAAAACACCCAATTTCCCCATGTGATACAGCCCCCTTGCACCCTTGTGAGGGTTCCTAATGGCTCCTGACAGATGCTGGTTGGGACAGGATAACTGTGGACGTTGGTGCTGGTGCCCTCACCAGTCGTCAACTTATTACCCCATTTCCACTGAGGGCTGTGTGGAGTCTGACCTGTTACCTCTCAGCTGCGTCCTGTCGAAGAATAGACCATGCTCGGGTCAAAGACCAGTTGGACTTCCTGTCTCTTCCACTTCCATTTGAAGCTGCGCCAGAATTTGGCTGCTCTGATTAAAAATGCAGCTTCTAGCCTAAATTTAGGGATGGCTGGAAGTATTTATATGTGCTGCCCTTTAGCTTAAATCAGTTCTACCTTCATAATATTTACTTCCTTTATGTATTTATAGGTGACAGGCATATTCCCCATCTTGATTTTATTAGGTTAAACAAGCCAACCTCTTTGGTTTTTCTCATAAAATAAGCTTTCTTTCCCTCCCCTCTGCTTTGCAGCTGTCTTCTGCACCTCCTCCAGCTTGAGTTTATTTTTCTTTGTTTGCATGACCACAGCGATACAAAACATTCTAGATGAAATTTTACCAGAACCTCCTATAAAAGCATCAAAACTTCCTTTTCTCTTCTATAAATAACCTTGTTTGATAATCTCCCGATCGTTTGCTTTTCCATGTCTGCTTTGCTTTGGCTTGGACATCTTCCCATCAGCTGAAACATCCAGGTCTGTAGTTTTTCCTCCTTCCAGTCGTTGAGGTCCTAGGAGAGGATGTGAGGCAAGGTGCGTGATTTGGGATGGGAGCTGTTGCAGTGAGCTCTGCTCATCCCACCAGCCGAGATGTGATGTCCCCACAAGGACACAATACCCACAAGGAACTGAGCCCTTGCGTAGTCTGATATCCTAAACGCATATGCCCACAGTGCATAAAGACATGCAATTAAGTGGCTTTTGTTTGAAGATGGATCTATAAAGTGTGGTGGAAGGAGAGAAGCTCCTGGTATGCACCAGACACATCCATGCCAGAGCAGATTTGCTGTGTCTTCCTTGAAAATCAGGTAAAGCTGCTGACCTGCCTTTATCCTGGTGGTGTTTGGTGTGGGATGGACCCCACGGAGCAGATCTGCTGTGGGTTTGTAGCTGATGTCAAGGAGTTCAGGTGAGCATAGCTAAGGCTCACCATTCCTGGCTGAGTCTTGGCCCCTGATTGTTTTGGAGTTTGAAGTGCACAGTCTCACCAGGGCTTTCTTGTGAAAACAGGTAAAACATGTAGCAGAGGCCCCAAGAAGCTGTTGCTGTAAGCAAACAGCTGCTGGCAGAGTGATTAGAACAACTGAATTCCCTCACTCAGCTGACTTACAGGGCAGCTATGAAGTGGGTTTGGAGGTTATCAGAGTACTGGATATCCATCTGGGAAAAGAGGAGTCTTGCTTTCATTGAATCGTTTAGGTTGGAAAAGACCTTTTAGATAATCAAGTCTAACGTTAACCCAGCACTGCCAAGTCCACCACTAAACTTTCCAAGCAGGAGCTTGATTTTCCAGTGGTTGTTCTATTTGCTGTCTGTTGAAGTGGCTGTTGTCAAACAGCTTTGCTCTCATCAGACGTCAGGGACCTTGATTTATAAGCAGGATCCACAGGGATTGGGTTGCAGGAGTTCTGACAGGGGTATCTGCTGTCAGGGCTGTGCTGCTCGCCTCAACTCTGCTCCAACCCTGAAGCCAAGGGCTGGATGTCAGCAGCCAGCCTGCAGTGCCAGGACGCACTTGCTTTCAGGGAACAAAACCACAAAATACTGATTTTTATTTTTTTCCTCTTACAATGATCTTTATTTAACTGAATGTGAAATTTATTAAAGTGGCATTTCTCAAAGGAAGAAGGGAAGCAAAGAGTGTTCCCGAGGGGCTGTGTCATCAAGTTGGGTATCTTAAAAGGCTCTCTGTGTCAAAGCATTTGAGCTTCACCTCGTCCCTGGGGTCTCTGGTTTTTCTTGGACTAACTGGGAGTTGTAGCAACGGCCGCTATTTACAGAGGAGCACACAGGGATAAATGGCAGTGCCTGGAGCAGGTCCAGGCAAAGGAGAACTTGGGCAGGGCTTTGCTTAGCTGCCACTCTGCAATCTGAGCGATTAGATGAACTGATAAGATTTCTGTGGGGAGGCTTAGGGGGACGCTTATCTTTTTCCTGCAGTGAGACCAAGTCAGGGAATTTGGCATTTTTAGTGCGCACTTAGTAACAAGCTCTGAATTTGGAAGAGTGGAAAATGTGACTCAATCTAATTATAAACTGGATTTTCAGATGGGCTGGGAAGTTCCTTGTTTTGTCCTGCTCTCACAGGTTGTTGCTCTGAGCGTCCAGGGAGACGGAGGAATGTGACGGTAATGAGAATGGTGTGAAGGAGCAGACCTGGGACTGTGGGATCCGGTCTGCCTTTCCTTGCTGTGCTCTTGAAAGCCAGCTTTCCAGCAATCTGCTGATGGCAGGAATAAATTGCCAGGGCTGGTTAGCTGCGCGGTGGCAGCACTAAGCCCCCAGCACTTGGCATCCCTGCTTTGTGGTATTTTTGCTTCCCTTTGGCCTTTCACTTATAAAAAGTCATGCTGAAAGAAGAGCCCAACTAAACTTTTTTTTTAAGCTGTTTGAGGTTTTTCCTTCCCCGTGCTCGCCCCCTGGACAAGGGAGAAAGCGGGGTGTGGGCAGCCAGTGCTGACCCCGGCCCTGGCGCGGGCGAGCTGTGCCTTCCCGCTCCAACAATAAGGCTAAACAAATCCTTCCAAGCTGCTTGCACGGACTGATGAAAGGAGGATTTCTTGGGACACTCAATGTTTTGTAGTGACCTCCCAGTGAAACAGCTGTTGTGTTCCCTTGCCCAGGCAGAGTGGGATGCTGAATAGTGTCCTTATAGCCAACACAGAGGCGCATCTGGAAAAGAAGCCGTCATGGCAGGAGTATGCGAGGGTGGCATGAGCTGGGCGTAGCTGCTCAGCCTGCGCTGCTGCGTAGCCATTTTACTGACCATGAAGAAGTTGATCAGACAAAGCCCAGCTCGTGGAGAAGGCAGGCTGTGTCCACAGCACAGCCCTGTGTCCACATCCACTGAGGAGGGGGGCTGCTTTCTCTCTATGAGGCTTCACTCGCCCCGTGAATGGCTGGAAAATGCAGATTAGCAGCAGAAACATAAACTTCTCATCCGGGTTTTCATGAGCACATAAAAACAGAGCAGCTACTTCAAGTGGTTTTGCTGCCTGACCCTTCAGAGGCTGAAGTTTGAACTCGAAGTCGAGGACTAGGACTGGTGATGTGGTTTCTGCAAGCCCTGTTCTCCCTTAGCTCAGCTTTCTAAGCTGAAGGGTTTGTTGTTTTTTTTCCCCTAAAACAACAGTTTCAGTGCATGGAGACATGCAGGAAAAGCTTTGCAGGGCTTTGGCTGGGACCAGACGAAATGTGGGGTTAGTTCAACCATCCTGACCTACCTGTGCACAAAGGAAGCACCAATTACCAGCTGTTCCCATGTCACTTTCAGTCTCTGAACTGAAGGGGTGAGCTCCTGCTGGTAAGGAAGGGTCAGGTCACCGAGGCTGATGTAGTTCTGAGGGCCAGTGAAGTCTCCGGGCTGTTTTTAGACTTCAGGGGTCGATGCATGTGCATGAAATGTCCTGGAGCAGCTTGTTTTTGTCATGAGTTCTTGGGCCTTTTGCCCAAGGCACACAGCAGCTCAGAAGAGCACATTCCTCCCTGCTCTCTGTGCCCAGTACATGCAACTTTCCTTCCTCCATGCAGTGGCACCGTGGCTGTGCCCAGTGAGCAGAAGGCTCTGAGAGGTACACCCTCTCCTGTTTTCTGGGCCTTGAGTTCCTAGGCACAACCTGTCTGATGTCCTAGTTTGCAGTTCTGTTTTATTTGAGTAAAGGAGGGGAGTGTAATGTTGGAGGCTCCTTTGCACATCATCTCCTGGGTGGAGACAGGCCAGTCTCCCTGGCAGGGCTGTTCCTTGGGGCCAAAGACTCAGAGCTTCATGGAATCACAGAATATCCTGAGATGGAAGGGATCCACAAGGACTATCGAGTCCTGTTGGTCCAGCACAGGACAGCCCCAAGAGCCACACCATGTGCCTGAGAACATTGTCCAAATGCTTCCTGAACTCTGGCAGGCTCTGGCAGCTGTTGTGGTCTGAGGGTGTGTTGCCCAGCTCCTGTGTTCCCTGACCCAGTGCAGCAGCCTCTGCCACCGTGGGATCTGCCTGGGGCTGTGGTGCCTGGGCAGCCTGGCCCTGCAGGCACCGGTGCAATCGTTGTGCAGGGTAGAGAAGAGGAATGCACGTGATGGACCCACAGGCAGAGCCTGCCTCCCACAACAAGGACTCCTCTGTCCTCTGACCTGGAGCCTGCAGGCCCCATGTTCTTATCACTTTTCCTGGCACCAGATTGGCTGTGCCAGCACCATGAATCATTGCAGTGCCCACAGTTCCCACAGCACTGCAGTGTTTCTGAAACTGGAGTCTGTCCCCCAACCTGTGTGGGACAGGGCAGCAGGAATCTGCCTGCCCGTGGGTCTGATTCGGGATGAGACTGTGTTGCTTCTGCTGCCAACACTGCCTGTGCTGCAGCATTAGCAGGAGGTTAAGATGAAGCTTGGGCTGAGGCAAACAGCTTAGACTTGACTCTTTCTCTGCAGTTATATTTGCATTTGAATTGCATTTGAATTTCCATTTTCTTCCCCTGCCTGCTGGTTAATTGCTTGCAGAAGCCTGAGCCTGCAGACTTGGTGTGACACTGGCTGGGTCAGTTGGTTGGGCACAGCTCAGCTCACCTTCTGTTTGGGTGGAGAGGGCTCAGCCAGTGTATTCCTCATTGCTGGCCATATGTGTGAGGGTGATGCTGAAGGAGTCTGGCTACAGTAAATTGTCATTGGTAATTATACCCCAGATAAATCCCTGGCATGGGGTCTGTCTCAGCAGCAGCTGGACATGGGGAGGGGAACAGGCAGTGGGAGATCTGGCAGAGCTGCAGGACTGTCCATGCTCACTCTGCCCAAAAGCAGTTGGAGTGGGGGGGTTAGGACTGATTTAAAAGGAAAAGAGCCGAGCCCCAGCTGCTGATGCTCACTGGAGGGTCTGGCAGCACAAATGGGAGATCCAATTGGATATTTCCAGGGCTGGGAGGATTGTGGTGTGCCAAAGGGAGATCTATGGCAGGATCCTACAATACCTATCTGCTGGCATGGACTCACTGCCTCCTTTTTGGAGGATTCCTCCTGAGGAGGAGGAGAACTAAATACCTGGAGGATTACAGGGCACTCTTGTAGGCAAGAATGTGGGTTTTGCCTGAATTCCCTCCAAGGCAGCAGTTTTGCTCACTGCTCCTTTGCTTATCTTTGTCTTTTCAACTACAGGGCTTTAAGATCCAAGTTTGAAAAAACAAATCAAACTGAGCTATCTTCTTTCATGAGCTGACTGCTCTTGGCTGGCCTAAAAATAACAGGCCATGTCTATCTGAAAGGATTTTGTGAACAAGGTCTTCAAAACCAGCCAGACCACTGTATGTATTTAAATCAAAATCAATGCTTATTTTTTAATGGTCTTCAATACACTGCCAGGCTGGTGTAATCTTTAGCCCATAAGCATTTACAATTATCTCAAATAATGGGGAAACAAAGACAGCCTTTTTTTTTTTTAAATTGAGCAACGGAAGAGTTATTTTGAAACAAGATCCCTTGGGGGAAATGGCAGGGCTTAAAGCTGATATTTATTGCAT
>JAOXXN010000175.1:3690513-3702747 GCA_026770055.1 Myrmophylax atrothorax | reverse complement strand
ACACCCCCAGCTCCCTCAGCCTCTCCCCACAGCACTTGTGCTCCAGTCCCTTCACCAGCCTCGTTGCTCTTCTCTGGCCCCGCTCCAGCCCCTCAATATCTTTCCAGAACTAAACACAACACTCAAGGTGTGGCCTCCCCAAGGCAGAGTACAGGGGAAGGATCACTGCCCTGGTCCTCTTGCCTGGTATAGTGGTACTTTCCGTTCTTGTGCTTTGCTCCTGACTCCTCTCAGGTTGTTAAGGGAAAGTGCCGTTTCCGTCATCCTGACGTTGAGGTCTGTGTTTATCCCTGGTCTGTGGCCCAGCTCCAGAGCCGTCAGTGGCCATCTGCCTTCAGCAGGGCCTGGGGCTGGCACCAGAGAGGTGCTGCAAAGGTGGATGTGCAAGCTGCTTTACAGCAGAGGCACGAGTCAGCAGTGCTCAGTGCAGTCAGCTTTCTCACTGAGTAATGCATCACAATTTAAAATGTTTGTTCTCCATTTTAGTTAGGAAAATAACTTTACTTGTGAGTCATGAGGCATTGCTGGCATTCCCATACAAGACTGCTTATAAAGAGTCAGAGCATCAGCATCGTGGTGCACTCTGCAATAATTCTCACACCCGTTGCAGAGCAGCTCTCTGCTCTCACCTTGCATTATGTGGTGACCTCTGAGACTCGTTTTTCTGACACCTTAAGTTATACCATCAAAGGCTCTTGTTTCTGTGCTCTGGCTCTGTGAAGTGGCAGGAACAGGCATCTCCTTGAGTCTGGTGCTGGTCTGGTAGGACACCTGTAGTCTTCAGCCAGGGATCATTAATGTTAAAAGAGATCTCTGGCTGGGTCTTCAAGAGCACAGCACTGTCTCTGTGGAGGGACATATTCCCTGCTGGAGAGTGAGTTTGGTTTTGGGGCAGGGTTTACTCCACTTACTGGTTAGGAAAAGCAGAGTTACCTTGTGTGTCTTCCTGAATTTTGTTTGGAAATGTGCTTTACTCCAACAAAACATATCTCATTGCTGCTTTTCATGCCCATCCTGCTAAAAAGTATTTGAACAGTGAGGTTTGCAGTTCATATTTGGAGCAGATACGCTGACAGACAGGCATCTAGACTTAAATATTGTAGAGCAGATTCTGTCCAGTACAAGAGTCTTTTACTGGGGAGGATAATGAAATATGGGATGTAGTGTGTCCTTGAGTAGTCATGGATAACTCTGCTCCTGAACCTCCCCCCCACACCTCCGAGTCTGGCTTGTTGGGATCTGTCTCACTAGTGATAGATGGGTCTGTCAGAAAGGGGAGGCTAAACTAGCCTGGATGTTTTACTGCTGTTTGAGCTATAGTGGTGGTGTTGGAGGATACCAAAGGATCTGCTTGGATGAACTGGTCTCCCTCAAGCTGTTTCTTGGATTGTGCACTACATTTTGTAGTTTGATGGAAGGTCTGAATTTTATAAGCCAGATAAAATAGTTGAAGCCATGCCTTTGTTTAACAGACGAAGGTTGAGTCATATTTAGGACTTCAAATAATTTTCTGCTTTATATTTGTTTGAAACTGCTGGGGTTCTTCTATCTTTATTTGTGAATAGTGTCCATGTTTAGTAATAACCCTTTGAGTTAGTTTGATGAAAAACACTAAGCTGTATATGAGCCATGAAGTGTCTGTTTTTTAAGTCCTTTAGATAGTCCTTAAGTCTTCTGAGTATGGCAGCTACTGTTGTCACACAGATAAATCTCTTATTTCTCTTGTTCTGTGAAGTTTAAACTACAGGAAGGTGTGAAGTTAAACTTGTCCTCTGTATTGTTTGGAATAATGGAAAACTGCATTAGTCATTGGCAAAATGAAAGAAACCGAGTCCAAGATGAAGCTGCATCAGAAAGGGGAGACGGGGAGACTTAAGTCTGTGAAGCATTTGACTGGAATCTGGGAACTGCTGGCCAGTTGCAGATGCTGGCACCTTGCTTGTTCTCTGATATCAACTACCTTAAACCCAAATAAAACATCTATGATGGAAGCAAACGTCTGCAGCTGAAATTTCTTCTTGTTGATAAAGCAAATAAGAGGGAGGAGAGAAATCCCTAGGGTGTTTTTGTTTGTGATATGACTTAGAGTCTGAGCGAGTTTAGGAAACAGACTTTGAGGGATACCTTGAACAGACTTTGATATGAGTTGCTACAGAGAAGGACCATCTGTTGTGGTTTTTCTCCTCCTGTTCCCTGGCCCCCGCCTTAAAAGCCAGCTAAATATTCACGTTGTTGCCCTTCACTGAAAGTGCTTGTGTGGTCGTGTAACCACAAAAGGAAATGTTTTCCATCGGATCAGTCAGATGATTCAACTCAAATGTACGTCCACTCATACTATCCCAAAATGCAGTGTGAGGGTGGAGCAGGAGTGTGCAGAGAGGGAGAGAGAAGCATTGTCCTTGTTGCAGGGAGCTTTTGGGTTAGATTGGGTTAAACATGTTATGAAGGTATCACCCCTCCTTTTGAATCTCTTGAGTTACATCTCTGACGTGATTGAATTGGAGGGGAGGGAGAAGAGCCTGTGTTCCTCCAGAACTTGCCCAGGCCTGGCAGTGTTGTGTAGCTGTGGAGACATCCCGTGGCCAGATGAGGAACAGCCTGAGCCATGTCTCTTGTTCAGGCCTCCAGGATCCCTCAGTTCTTAAATTACTGACCTTGGCTGTCACGGTGCTAAGAAACTGGAAATTTGATGCATTCGGAAACTCTAGTCACCACATGGTTCTTGTATCAACATTTGGATAACTCATCGTTGTAAGGAAATCCTGTGGCATTTTCCCCAGCAGTCTTAGGATCAGCTATGATCTGAGCTGGAAAGGGCAAATCATCTGGAGAGAATTTGGGCTGCTTTACTTTTCCATCTTGCTGTTGCTGTGCTGGGCACTCTGCAAACATTAAAAGAGCATCTGCTTCTCTAAAGCACTTGTAATCTCATTTGGATTTAGTGGTATATCTTGCCTCCCTCTAGATATCAGGGACTTGTGTGTGTAGGTGCTGTGAAAGCATCGGGAAATAGTTGTCCTGAGGTGCTTGGAGTAATAAAGGGGTCTGAGGGGAATCCATTAAGTTACAGGGAACATGCAGTGACAGAATGACTGTCTTACTCAGAGAGTCTTTCGTGTCAGTGCTTGAAGA
Source organism: Myrmophylax atrothorax (assembly GCA_026770055.1). Taxonomy (NCBI): domain Eukaryota; kingdom Metazoa; phylum Chordata; class Aves; order Passeriformes; family Thamnophilidae; genus Myrmophylax; species Myrmophylax atrothorax. Next base: position 3,699,615 of record JAOXXN010000175.1, on the reverse strand, counting down.
GAGTTGAGCAGTAAAGGAGGAAATTGTGTGAGAGTAGGAGGTGAACAGGAATTATTTAGTCATTTAGATGTTAAAAATGCAGAGGCACAAGTAGTGGAATTCAGATTCTGGAAATGTTTGTTCTGCTTGTGTCAGTCACTGTTACCAATAGGCAGGTGTGGACTTGCTTGTAGTTGTGCTGTAGCTCATAGTTCACGCTCCATTATCACATTGCCTTGCTGATAAAATGAACAAGGAAGGCAACAGTATTTTCTAGAGATGGGAGGCTCAGAATAACCATATCTCCTCCTTTCTCTGTCTGCTGTCAATCCTATTGGAGAAACTCTGGATGGGACTGCCTCCAAATTAGTGTGTGTTTGCCTGTAGGATTAAAGAGGTAGTGAGGAGCATGCTGGAACAGGCAGGATGTAAACAGAAAACAGAAGAGGAACAGATACAGATCTAAATAAATACTAAAAACTTTTCCAAGCAAACAGGAAATGAATGCAAGTGATCCTTTATTAACAGGAATCTCTCTTGCCTCTTCAGATCACTGCAAGGAAGCAGATTGCCAGGATTCCCCCCCTGTGGCTGCCTGACCACTGCTGAGCTACCCCTCCCAGCCCATGTGGCTCTCCCCATGCTCCAAGAGTGCAACTGGTGCCCAACGCAATGTGTGTTTGTCAAACCATGGAAGTGGGCAAGTATGGCAAGAATGCCACTCGCTCTGGAGACCGGGGGGTCCTGCTGGAGCCTTTCATCCACCAGGTGGGCGGCCACAGCAGCATGATGCGCTACGACGACCACACTGTCTGCAAGCCCCTCATCACCAGAGAGCAGCGCTTCTACGAGTCTCTGCCCCCAGAAATGAAGGAGTTCACACCTGAGTACAAAGGTGAGGCCTCTCTTGCCATTCAGCAATGCAGTTACATGCTTCAGGAACCTGCCCTCCCATTTTCCTGCACCTGCTGATGTCTTGCTGTCTTTCAGTGTCATTTTATTTGTTGCTTTTAACTCTCTTTTGCAGGCTAGCAATTCGATAGGAGCGTTTGGAAAGGAGAAAGTATTTTTTTTGTAGGCACACAGAGTTGAATCTGTTACTCTTTCTAGACAGAGAATGTGCAGTGAGACAGTTGTAGTCCAAAGCTTAAGGATGTGTAACTGAAGTAGTTTCATTACCAACTTACTGTCAGTTACAGCCTTGACCTTGAGCTAATGAAGTTAGATCATATACTGAGCATTTGCACATTCCAGTTCCATAATTTATTGCTTCCTTATCCCATCTCTTTTATGGACCTATATCAGCAAGCTGCTGAAGCAGGAAACATGGCTTTTCCAGGGCTGAGGTGAAGCCTTGTCCCCAGCCACACTGAAGGAGTGGAATTTTCCAGTGCCTGTGCTGTAGATTGGCAGCTCAGCTCCAGCCATGTGTGTTCGTGTTCAGGATGGTGATGCAGGCAGGTAGCCTTCTGAGGGGCTCAGCATTCCTGTTCCTCTGCTTCTTTGTCTCCATGTGGCAGTGGGAGAGCGGTGTTCCACAGGCAGCTGGGGCCACCATCTGTTCGGGGCCTTGCCTTTGGATCCGGCTGCAGCCTGACGGTCTTGGGGCAGTGTCAGTTTACCTACCCATGTCTGTGTGCAGGTCATGGGTGAGGGCTGCAGTCTCCAGCAGATGGGTCCTCTTGTACCCTCCAGCCACCCTGGGGCCATACAGTGCTCTAGTGTCCCATCAGAAATCCCACTGCAGCCTGTATAGTTCCTGGAATCAGTATGTCAGGCTTTCCTAGGGAGGTGTGTATGAAGCTGATAGTCCAGATGGAGACCTGTCTTTTTGAAGCCTGATACTTCTGGTAGCCTAAAGGCATAGGATATGCACCTCCACTTCAGTGTGGGGTTTCATCTAGGGGTGCTGTGCTTTTTCTTGATAGTCACAGAAATTGATCCTACTGATCTGGGGGAGAGGAATATTGGGGTGATACTTGCTGTCTGAGCACTCGGATGTCACTGTAAGACTTCACAGAGATACCTCAAGGAGCATGTGCAGGCAGCCAGAGCACTTGGAGTGGTATTTATGTAGTGACATGCTGGAGTCCTGAGCTGCTCTTGAGCTGTGTTTGAGCCGCCTGAACATTGTTAAGCATTGTCATACGCAGACTAGGGAAAAGGAAGGACAGGAACACAATGGGCTGCATCAGCTGAGCAGGGCAAGGTTTCCTCATGTTTGTGATGAATCATTTGATTCAGTGCATCTCTCATTTGGTACTCCTGGCAGCTATTCAATACTGGTGACAAGCTAATGAAACATTTTGTCATTGCACATCAGGAGATGGGCTGATGGCCTCATTTTCAGGGCTGGGGGAGTCCCAGAGATGAAGATGTCAGTCCTAACTGGAAGCGTCAGCTGTCCTACTCTGTGGCTGGCCAGATATATTCAGAGTCTGTGCTGTAAAAGATCTATGCCTTCCCTTGGTCTGTGTTGCTTTCCAGGAGCCTTCAGAAGGTAAAGCTGGACGGGACAGACACAGTCCTGCTTGCCTGCACCTGGCTGAGGTAGTTACACTTTACTGCTAGGCAAGCCCTGGGCCCTTGCAGATCCCTTTTCTGTGAGACCGGCTGACTTGTGGTAAGAGTGGCAGGTGTCACTCAGTGTTAGGGCTCTGTACTTCATAGCTCTGATGTTGGAAGGCTCCTTTAGCAGAGAAAGCACAGTCCTGCTTGGCCAGTGATGTCTGTGTCAACAGCAGGAATGCTTCTGCAAGACATAGGTACTTAGCCAGACAAACTGGATACTTGATATGCTTTGCTCCCCTCAGCATCTTGGCAGACTGTGCTTGACTCTCTCCAGTTTGACAACATTTGCTGCAAGACTGAAGGAAGGAAATAATTACACTCTCAGCCTACCAGCTGCACTTTTGTCCTTATTTCCTGTGGTGGCAGAGCTTCCCCTGCTACCACTGATTGTTGGCTCAGGTAGCAGCACAGACTACTCTAAGGAGGGGTTCTCCTCTGTGCTGTGCTAACAGCATTTGGGTTCTTGTACTCTTAAACCCTTTTCATTGCTTTGGGTTTGCTTTGCTGCTCTGTGAGCCACATTTTCCTCCCTCCTGCTGAACTTTTGGGTGTTAGTGGTTGTATATTCCCTCTGCTGGGAAACAGAACTGACATGTCACTTCTCCTTTGCAGGTGTGGTGTCTGTCTGTTTTGAGGGAGACAGCGATGGCTACATTAACCTGGTGGCCTATCCCTACGTGGAGAACGAGGCTCTGGAGCAGGATGAGATGCCTGAGAGGGACCAGCCACGGCGCAAGCACTCGCGCCGGAGCCTCCACAGGTCAAGCAGTGGCACTGAGCACAAGGAGGAGAAGCCTGGCCTGGCCAGTGACAGCACTGAAAGGTGAAACTTTGAGAACTCGGTGACAACACAAATGAGCAGGAGATCTCTCTTCCCCAGCCCTTGGCTTGAGGATGTTTTGCACTGCCATACAGTGGCCAGGCTGTCGTGCACTTGCTAGCCCAGCACATTGTGTTATTCCACTATGTCAGGAGTTTTGCAGGGTTCAGGACCACTTCATCCACGTGAAATGCTTCTGATGCAGAATAACCCTTGGCAGTGTATCAGACGTGGAACCAAAGCTTATGGAGAGGATATTTTTCAGTCCAGCTGGTTATTAACCCAGAGGTTTCTTCTCAGAGTACTTTGAATATGAGTCTCTGCCTCCTCACACCAGCCAGAGAGCTCCCTGAGAAACAAGTGTTCTTCTCACTCTTATCAGTTAGATTACAGCCTGGCAGAGAAGTTAGACCAGATCCTTGAGTGTGGGTCCACAGCCCTGGGTATTAGCGAGGATTTGCTCTTAAGAAGGTTTGTGTTGTGTGCATCAGGAGAAGGAACAAAGGGGAGATGGTTGTGCCAGGGAGGATGTGACAGTCAGAAGTACCTGGAATTCTAACAGGCAAGTTTGTTCTGTCTTTACAACAGCAGCATCCAGGAAACGAAGAGTCCCAGGGTGGACTTGCACATCCACTCAGATGTTCCATTTCAGATGTTGGATGGGAACAGTGGTCTGAGCTCCGAGAAGATCAGCTATAACCCCTGGAGCCTGCGCTGCCACAAGCAGCAGCTGAGCCGCATGCGGTCCGAGTCCAAGGACCGAAAGCTGTACAGTATCCTTTGGGAAGCACAGCTGGGTGTGTCAGGCTGCTGCTGCCGCCCTGGCTCACCCCTTTGTGCCTGAGGCAGCTCAGCCTGCCTTTCCTTTGGTGTTTCTGTCCTTCACACAACCACACTTGAGTTACATGTTCCTTTTTACTGTTCCTTCCTGCTTCCCATACTGTGACACTAATGAGTCATAGAATGGTTTGGATTGGAAGGAACCTCAAAAATCACCTCTTTCTACCCCCAGGCAGTCTGACTGCCTTCTTCATGTGGTTGAAGATGGGTTTGGTGTTTTCTGTGCCTTGACAAATGATCCCTCCTGCTTTTGCTGAACTTGCCAGCTTGTGGGGTTACTTTGTGTCACCTGGTGGAGCTTGATTCTGTTTTCCTTACATGGAAACAAAGTTACTTTTAATAGCTGATTCTTCATCATTTTTACTGCTGTGAGCTTCCTTCTGCAGTTCTCCAGCCTGTGCTTTGAGCCTCCAGCTTTTATTTTTAAATAGCCTGGATCACTTGCAGAGAAATCATTCCCTTTGGCTGTCCTATCCTTTTTAAGCACACTTCCTTATTTTTATGAAGTTCCTTTTTTCAAAACCAAACACAGTTTCTCTCAGGTTTAATCTGGCTGTGCTCTGGTTGCCATTTCAGTGTAATACATTGGCCCATGCCCTGTGGGGCTCCTTAGGGAAAACTTTTGGATTTTTTTCCCCTCCCTTTGGGACAGGCTGCTGCACAGAGTGCCTGGGGGGTGTTGTCAGCGCCGTGCCCTGATGGGGAGGTTGCCCATTGTGTGCTGGTGACTGAGGACTCCCATTACTCTGCTGTTTCCTGGCTTTGTCACCTCCCCACTTCCCCCTCCATGGGTCGGGCAGTGTTGCTGTTCTGGACAGGCCAACCCTGCCATTACTTGAGCCTGGAGTTTTCAGTCCATGGGGATTTATTTGTTTATCCATATGGTCAAATGGCTAATTTGATTAGACTTTTAAGCTCTATCCTAATGGATCAGCAATTCCTGCTGGCATACCATGTCCTTCCTGACACCTCTGCTGAATTTCCAGTACACTTGCGTGTGACCTCCCTGCTTACTGTTGGCCATTCCACTTTCCAGGCTGTTTCCTTCTACCAACTGTCAGAGCCCGGGTGCCACTGTTTGGGTGTTGCCTTTTTCCTCACCTCCCCAGTTTGTCCTGTCTGCTCTTCAGTTCCTATTTCTTTGTGGCCCAACCCTATGTCCTGCTAGCCCGGGTCGCTGTCTGGGGTGTCCCTAGTGGGTGAGCTGTCCTTGACTCGTCTCCCAGAGTTTCTCTTGCTGGAGAATGTGGTGCATCACTTCAAGCTTCCCTGTGTGCTTGATCTGAAGATGGGGACCAGACAGCACGGGGATGATGCGTCTGAGGAGAAGGCTGCTCGGCAGATGAAGAAGTGTGAGCAGAGCACTTCTGCCACCTTGGGCGTGCGTGTGTGTGGGATGCAGGTAGGGATCCCCCCGGCTACAGGTGCTGGACATTCCTTTTCGCAGCCTCCTTAAACCTCCCAGTTAGTGCTTTCTGCTGAGCACTGAATTTGAATCTCCCACAGCAGGTAGGTACAGCAGTGTTCATGCTGTTTTTGTCTTTGTTTCTAAGCCTAGAACAAAGGAACCTGCTTCTCCTGAGATGGCCTTCTTTGTCCAGAGCTGTTCTGTTCACAGACAATTAGGGGATTGTCTAATAAAATTATTTTTTTGGCTTAGTGTTCCGCCAGAGTTATGGTGCCTGGGGAGGGAGGCATCCAAGATTTCCTTCTTTACTGCACCGAGAGTTAAAAAGTTGCTCTGGTGTGGCAGAGCCCTGTGCACAAGGGTTTGCTGCTTGTGCTGTTGTGCAATGGTCATTCCTTTTTCCCCACCCACAGAAGGATCTTGTAACCCAGATCTCTGCCCACAGACTCTGAAGAAATGAGAATTCCTTGTTAATCACATGTCACATAATGGCAATACATGTTGGCAGTCCAAGTTGCTCTAAGGATTTGCTTTTAACCCTTGGGGTCAGTTGTGCCGTGCCCATGTGTGGGGCACTGAGACTGATGAGCTGTCTTTTGGGTGTTCTGGGAGAGAGTTAGTGCTTGGGCACCCTGACTGCCCATGGGATGCACCCATGAGCTGCTTTAGGATTCAGGGAGCCGGCAGAGCTCTGTCCTGCTCCCTGTCAATCCTGGTGGAGGCAGAGTAAGTTCTCTTGGCTCTGTCAGTGCAGGACAGTGCAGGGCTCTGTGCGTGACCTTAGCCTGTTGCTCCCACTTGATGTACGTTTCCTCTGGTGTTCCAGGTCTACCAGCTGGACACAGGGCATTACTTATGCAGGAATAAATACTATGGGCGCGGTCTTTCCATTGAAGGCTTCCGCAATGCCCTCTACCAGTATCTGCACAACGGCATCGAGCTGCGCAAGGACCTCTTTGAGCCTGTCCTGGCCAAACTGCGGAGTCTGAAGGCGGTTTTGGAGAGACAGGCCTCCTACCGCTTCTACTCCAGCTCCCTCCTCATCATTTATGACGGGAAGGACAGCCGGGCGGGGATGTTCGTGGAGCGCCGGCCGGAGACGCGCCTGAAGCGGCCGGACGGGTCTGTCCCAGAGAGCCTTCAGGACGGCGGCGGCGGCGAGCCCGGCTCCTCAGCACCGCCCAAGGTGGACGTGCGTATGATTGACTTTGCACACAGCACCTTCAAAGGCTTTCGCGACGACCCCACTGTGCATGACGGACCCGATATGGGCTACGTGTTTGGGCTGGAAAGCCTCATCAACATCATGGAACAGATGCGTGAGGAAAACCAGTAGCCCTGGGCTACAGCCTCCTATTCGTATCCTGGTGGCAGGAGCAGACAAGACCACCTACTACCACAGGAAAAATGCAACTTTGGTTTTAAACAACTGTATTGCTCCATTGTTTTTAAATGTACTTGGATAGAAGAGCTATGGGGAGGCAGGATGGAAGAGCTCCTCGTGCCGACCAGACGGTTCCCACCGCACTAGCTCTGCCTCCTGGAGGAGGCGACGCTCTGCAGATGCCTGCTGGTTGTCAGGTGTCCCAGTTCTCTGCTCATCACGTGTGTGTTTTGGAGGGAGGACCTGGATGTAGGGAAGAGAAAGCAGGAGAGCCTGAGGCTCTTCACAGGGCTGGAGCTCTGATGTGAGTAGCCTCCTGCCTTGGGAGCCTCTGGGAGAGTCTTCCCTATGAAATTCTCCAGAGCTATTTGGAAAAGGGCACTTGACTAATGGTTGGCAGCATCTGTTGGGCTGCCAGTGAGCAGCTCAGGTGCCGGTCCCTGCGTTCGGTGTTGCTGGCTCTGCCCTGGGTTTTGCCAGTGGGGCTTTGCTTTTGATGCTGCCTTTTTCTGCTGTTTGGGCACTGTGAGTAGCCACCCCAAACACAGAAATTAAATGACCAAATGCAACCTCTGGCAGAGCTGTGACTGGGAGGGAACGCCACACACCTGGAGCTGTGCTCAAGCCCAGGCCCTGCTCCTTCTCTGATGGCATGGCATGGGCAGGCACGGGGCTCTGAGGGAGTGACTCTGCCCTGGACCACTGACCAAGCAAGCACTCAGCTCGTGGGCTAGCAATAGTATCTGTAGCAGTTAACATGACCCCAGCTGTGCAGTGGGGCATTTCGGACCATTTCAACCCTTCTCCTCTAACGTTGGTCCCACAGGCTGTACCAAGCCTGTCCCTCCAGCACAAAGCTGCCCTCTGCTCCTCGGCCCTGCTCTTCCGACAGGTCTGGGAGTGGTGGAAGGGAAGGCTGAGGGTTGGGGCTGACCCCCTTCTCCTCCCTGAGGGTCTCCAGGGGCCAGGTGAGGGGGGACTGGGCCGAGCGGTGAATGCCACTGCCTGCCTGTTTAGCTTCGCTTCACCGAGTCAGTCTGTCACAAAATAAATGTCCCCTGCCCTCCCTTGTTGAGGCATTAACGTTTGATACTGTGGCCTGGTGCTACCAGACCGTACCCTGCTCCACATCACCCCCTGTTGCTGTGCTGGGGCCCCTGCTGCTCCCTCCTGCTCTCACTGACTTGTTCCATGGCGTTACCATTACTCTGGCTCCCTGCAAGGCCAGGGTTGGCTTTGGGGTTTGGTTTTCTTTTTAATTCCCTCAGGAAAGCTTGTTTGGGGAATACTCGCATGTCGCATGCGTGCCGGCTCCGTGTGTGCACAGGTGTGTCGGAAGCACGGTGCTCAGCCAGCTGCGGGCACGGGGCTGTGCCACTGGTGGGGAAGGGGTCGGGGCAGTGCCAGCTCTCTCTGCCTGTCTCAGCTCCTCAGTGCTTGCAGTGCCACCGCTCCCCTCCTGCCCTCTGGACAAGGACCTTTATCATGGCACCCTGCTCTGTGCTGGGTTACTTCATTGCTCCTGCGGGTCGTTGCCTTGCCGGGACTCGCAGGATTTTCAGGGAGTAGGTTTGCAGGAGGGACCAAGGCCCAGTGAGGGGCTGGGGTGTAGCCCCACGTACCCCAAACAGCCATGTTACCCCCCAGCGTGGCCTATCGCTGCCCCTCTCTGCATGTCCTTGTCCCCCGCGGGCTGTGCTCGGGCAGCCCATCCCGCACTTCGTGGGGGCCCCGTGGTGTCCCCACGGCCACTCCTGCCGTTCCCACCTCATTGGGCCGCGACAGACCTGCTGGTGCTCTGCGGGAGCCGCTCCCCCTCCCCTTCAGACCACCGCGGTGGGACTCCACAGCTTGTACATAAGCCTTGGCCTCATTTGTTTTTACATGAATAACCACCCTGTTTGTGCTTCACAGAGAACCAAAAACCATTAAAGGATCTGTTTTTGTCCGCGGTGTGCCGTGCCTGCCTCTCCCGCGTCTGAGCCCGGGGACGGGGGCGAGGGGGGGTCGTGTTAAACGTCACCGCCCGGTGCGGGGTCCGGCCCGTGCCCTTCCCTCGTGGGGGGAGCCCGGGCAGGGCTGCAGCGAGAGCCCGGCCTG
>JAOXXN010000175.1:3642815-3675974 GCA_026770055.1 Myrmophylax atrothorax | reverse complement strand
GGGGGTTCAGTTTTCCCTTCCACGTGAAGTACTCTGCCTTTGGCGGTGTTGGTCTCTGCCTCCAGGCTGCTCATATCCTCTGCTTGGGTATCAGCAGCTGATCTCAAAGCCACCAGCCTCAGCTCTTTAGTCTTGATTGACCTCAGTGGCTCCCCTGCAACATTTGCTTGCCTTTTATAGATCACTGACGTATCAAACCTCAGGTTTAGTGCATGGCTTTGCAAAATCACAAATAAGCATTTTGGTTTATAGATATTTTTCCCTGGGCTTCCTCCTGTTCCACCTTGTGCTTCTCCTGCTCAGCTAGGTCCATCTTAAGGACATGATGCTTTTCATGCATCATTCCTCTACTTTGTATTTATTTCTGCTTTCCAGTGCCCAGGGAGGTGACTACAAAGCCCCTGTAAATCAGAGATTGCAATGCCTCTGGTTTGTGACTGCACAGCCTGCTGCTGCCCAAGGCATGGAGGACGTTGTTGGCAGACAGGGGACAGTGCCACTTGGTGATGACACCAGCTGCCTGGGCTGCACAAACCCAAAGCACAACTGGCTTTTCAGGGAAAGGACACAGTCTGGAAGCTTTCTGTCTCTCCAGGACTCCCTGCAGGCTAGAAAGGATGTGACTGACATCACACTACCCTGTTCTCTGAGTCTGCTAAACTGAGGGACATCCCTTTCCCATTTTGATCCTATATATGACCTGGACTGGGACAGATGTTTAAGGGACAGAGTGTCAAGGAAGGATTTCTCATCCTGCCTGGCTTGCAGGATAAAGCTTCATCACCTCTCTCCTTTCCTCCAGGAAGAAATGTCTAGTTGTGGCACCAAATCATGATGTTTGCCCTTTCCACAGGGCAGGGTTCTGGGGGGTGAACAAACCACACCCCTGTTCACAGCCCAGAAAGGCCACTGATCAGTGCTTGGCACTGTCACACTTGGGGCTGTGAGACTGGTGCAGTAGCCATGGAAGGCAGGTTATAATTAGATATATTTGTGTACATCTTTGAGTCCTTGAGAGAAGAAGCTGAAAGACTGGCTGCAGGGCTGAGCCGCTCGGCCAGATGGGACTCTGCTCTCTGCAAAAGCCAGAGACTATTGTGTTCTCCAAACATGAAAACAAGCAGGATGTTCCACACAGACAGCAGGGCCCCACCTCCTACAGCAACCTACAGCACACAGTGACCAGGCAAGACACCTACGAATGATGGTGGGAGACAGCAAAGGCAAGGCTGCAGAGCGTCACAATAAGTCTATTTGCAGGAGCTGGTACAAGCAGACACAGACACACATCAGGTCAGCTGTGGCTTTGTCCAGACACATCACTCCTCCAGTGCTGCCTCTCTGAATAACTGGCTACCATAAAGACAAGATTTGCTTCATCTTAAAATCAGAATCACTCAAATGCCTGGACAGGATTTGTCTCACCTTTGTGCCACAGATCTGGGCAGCCAGAGTGCTCTTCACTCATTCTGATGCCTTCCTGAGATGGGTCCAGGGCAAAGGAGCTTTAATGAACTCCCTTCCAGCCATCCCTACGTGCTGCAGCACTTTGCTTGTGTAACCACATCAGCACAGCTCTTTCACACACAGCACCCACAACCTCTGACAGCAGCTGTCTCCTCACACAGAGCCAGACCTCATCCCAAGGAGGAAGGTACATAAGTGCTGCCAGTACAGCACCTCACAAGGTGTTTCCCATCACCACAGGATGGGGTTTTGCCCCCAGCAGGAGCACTAAGATGCAGCTGCCGCAGGAGCACCCAGCTCTTTGTCTGCTGCCTGCTCCACACACACCTGCCTCACCTCACTTCAGTCCCCATGCACCCACGTCACTCCTGCAACACTTCCCATGGCAGTACCGCAGTGTCCAGAGCAATGCTACACACCCTGTGCTTTGGAAAGCAAAAACCACTCACCCCTGAACATCAGTGTCCACCAACAGCCGGACCAGTATCCCCGTCACGGCCACAAGGATTGGGTAATGGTCCACGCTCTCCAGCCCTACAGAACCGAAAGAGAAAGATAAGAGCTGGTGCCGCAGCATGACAGGCAGAGCAGGGCTGCACCAATATTGCCAGGAGGTGACCAGGCTTGGTGGTCCAGGAGGTGACCAGTCACCAGGCACCATGACTGCGACTCTCTGGGGGGGCCATGGGTGTCACCAAGGACAGAGGTATCTTCCCCACTAAAGCAAACCCCGGACCCCCGCACTTCCCTCATGATGGAGCACTCTTACCTCTTCCAAACCTCAAGAAGAGAAGATGGTCCATCCTCTACTAAGTAAAATCCAGCTGCTATATGGGGAATATGTGATGCCCATAACACAGCACCTGGAGCCAGTCTCTGCTAACAGGCCCAGCTCAGCTACCCACAATCACTTCCACAAGGAAGAGGGTTGATATTCCAGAGAACAGCTTTCCCCAGCAATTCATTGCACCCTTCACATGACACAGAGCACAGCAACCAAACCTGGCTGTGCAGGGCTTTGAGCCCTTCAAACAGCTCCCACCTAACCTGTGCCAGACCAGTGTTTAGCAAGACACCTCCCCACCCAAGCACACATGGCTGCCACTTCCACCACGGACAGCCAGACCTGCATGGCGGCTGCCTGTGAGGACAGGGACTCTGGAGGGAACCAGAGCTGCAGGGCTGAGGAAGAGCACCAATGCTCACATCTGTCTGGAGGATTTACATGTCTTCCAAAGACAGCACTTGTGTTGCAGTCTGCGGGACTAGACTGGCTTCCCAGCCAGGGATGTAGCAAGCCTGAGGTCTGAACCCACCCACCTCTGCACCAACCTTCTGTGCAAGCCATCCATTCCTTCCCAAGGGCATGCTTCCAGCATGTTTTCCACAGAGAGGGACAGAGGGTTAATGTGTGGACTCACCAGGCAGACGGAGGTTGACCACTCTGTCAAACAAGTTCCTTTCAGCTGTCACACGGTTCAGCACCTGGTTCAAGAGCTGCACAGGGAAAAGCAGAGAAAGTTTGTATTTTCTGGATGGGCCTTCCTGTGAGCAGCATCCAAAAAGCAAGTTTTGGGGAAGCATGTCCTTATAGTTCAGGCTCAGTGTTGAGAACTGGTGGATGCACAGAGGGAGGCTCACAGAGCACACTCAGCTTGGCCCTGGCATGGAAGGAGGTGGCACTACATCACAGTGGTTTACCAGACTCAAATCAGGTTGTACCCTGCACCTCCCAGGGATAAGTCTGCAGTCAAGACATCTGAATGTCAGTACCTTCCACTTAAATCTGAATTCCCACCTACAGCAGACAAGCTACTTCTGCAGATAAAAGCTCTTGGAAGCAGAAACTACAGTCCCCAGCACAGCCACAGCCTGTGAAGAGGGAGCTGGCAGCTGTGGGCAAAAGCAGTGTCAGCAGGGTGAAGTACAGTCCAGGTCCTGCCCTGCCTGGAGCTGGAAGCAGGATGGACCTACCAGTCCTGAAGCACAGGGGTGAGCACAGAGAGCAATCAACTTCTCTGCATGACAGAGCATCCCCACAGGCAGAGATTTCTGCCTGTGACCAGCACAGAAGGAATCAACTGTAAAGACACTTAATTAGCCACCATTAGCTCTTACCCAAACCCCTGGGACCGCTCCAGGCTTGACACAACTGCTGCAAGCTGAGCACCGTCTCTCAGATGCAGCATCCCTCTTCCTGTCATCCCAGCGCACAAGAACAGAACACTGCACCCCTCTGTGGGCATGTTCAGTGGTGGGGCACAGCTTCATTGCAGCACAAGGTAGTAAGGAGAATGCTGCAGCATCCTGCTCTCTGCTACCTATTCCCCAGCTTGCCTAAGCCACCTGCTTAGACAAGGCCCTTCGCTTTCCTCCTCACACAGTGACCCCTACAGGATGCGATCCCAAGCTGAGCACTTCCCTCATGAGTGCTGTACCAGCCCCCACTATGCCTTGCTTTGATTCATCTGCTCAGAGCCCTGTGTCTCAGCTCTTGGGGTACAGGTAAGTTACATACAACTGCTCCCAACCAGTCCAGATCATAAAGGAACAGCCTGTCCTTAGGGTTCTCCAGGATTTCTCATGCTTTAGAAATTAAATCAATTTACTGGACTCCAAGAGGTGTTCTGGTTGGAATGGGGCTGTACCAGTCACCCTGGCAAAGAAGTGGAAATGTTTAGTAACATTATAGGACTGAGAGATAAAGGACCAAGATGCCTGCCCAAACACTCAAGTGTGTTCTCTCTGAAGCCAGGTATAGTCTCCACAGCTCCTTGCTCAGAAGTACCACACCACCTCTCCAGATTTCATGGCACTGCTCATCACAGGAGAATGCAACATTTACTGACCATAGCCTCTCTGAAGGAAGATTTAAATAGCCACCATCCTCCCTCCCAGCAGAGGTAGAAATCAGCTGTGCCAGACCAGTTGCAAAGGAGGGGAGCCGTTGATATGTAGAGATTTTAGGGAGCACCACTTTTTCTGCAGCAGCTGGGTTTGCTGCAGCAGCTTTAAGTACTACAACACTTGCAGCACGAGCCCCCAAGTCACTGCACATCTGGAGAGAGGGGAGAGGGGCTCCCATGCCCCTGTAGATGCTGCTTCTTCACACAGGGTGATACCTGGGCAAGCCTCCGAAGCAGCAGCTCTGATGATGGGCGGTTCCAGTCGAGAAAGATCTCCGGTGCCAGCGTGACGGTCATCTCCAGCACCCTGAGCAAGCTCACCGACAGGTCAAAGCAGGTGGCACACACCTTCAGCTGGCGGCTGTCCACAAAGTTCCTCTCCAGGCGCTCTGCTGCCTGCTGGATCTGCCAAGCAACGGAGACAGCTTAAAAAGGTGCTCCTTCCCAAAAGAATGGCTGTGACCCCCAGGTTAGTGCAGCTCCTGTGCATGCCAGGAACTACTGCACACCCAACCTCGAGAGGTGTGTCTTGAACCTCACTGTGTGTAGGACACGGCACCCACCGAATGCTGGATCCCACAGCCCTGGGTGGCACACCCACCTCCTGAATCATGCCGATGAACTCAGAGAAAGCCCAGTTCAGCTGGTTCAGGACGCTGTTGAGGAAGCTGGGGGCCAGGTCACGGTCACTGCGGAGCAGGTCTGCCATGTGCCGCTGCAGCAGCGTGGAGGGACACGGCTCTGAAACCACACAGCGACAGCTTCAGTGCCCTGCCTGGAGTGGCCGTGAGAGGGGAAAACAGGCAGGCTGTGAGACCAATCCTGGGCTTGGGAAACATTGGCCTGTGCCTCACAGTAAGCAGAGATGGTAGGGCACTGGGAGCCAGTGCAAGGACTATTCTGAGCAGCGATCTTGCCTGTTGGGCCTCCAAGCACTTTTTTGCAATGCCAGCCTGAATTAACCAGGGAAGAGCCCTCCATGCTCTCTGCTGCCCACATGCACAGGAGCACTGCCCTGCAGCTCAGCATCCCTTCTGCTCAGCTCTGCAGAGGCCTATGGTCAGTTCAGCATTAATTGTTCCTGATACCAGTGTGGCAGCAGCTGCCTGGAGCCAGCACAGCCACCCTGGCCTCACGTGGCCATGCCTGTCTGCCTGCATCCAGGGAGGAAGGTACCAAGTAAATCCCACTCCTAAAAGGCTTCTGTATGGAGCTGGGGCTGGCTCTGTCCTTGGCAGGCTCAGGCAGAGCTGCCCATGCTCCCCAGACAGGTTCAGCAAGAGCACAGACACGTCCCCTTGGTATGTGGTATATCATCTTTGGGCTTTCTCACTATCAAGAGCACAGACAGGGTCAGACTCAGCAGCTGGGAAACATGTCAGAGCTGTGTGGGGCACCAGTCCCCATGGATGGACAGGGAAAGGAAGGGGGCACAAATGGGACAGATGCTTCTCACCAGCAGAAGGACTCACTGTCAGTGAGAGGCTCACAGACATTCAACACTACAAGGGAAAGGTACCAGAGTTCAAACCGCAGGGTTTGGAGAGAGAAACTTGAGCAGATTTACCACCCGTAAGAAAAACACCCAATCTAACATTATTTCCCTCTATTAGAAGCTATCAGTAAGTAAGAGCAGATGGAAACTGGCAGCACCAGCACTGCAGTGCCCAGAGGAACAAGTTCTGCTGTAACTGCAGAAGGTCTCTGGGGTTGCAGCTTGCTTGAAGGGCCAGCACAGGCTAAGGAAACACAGAACAACTTCCACCACATCCCTAGGGGTCAAGAAGCAAGGTATGATTACAGGCAAATTGCTAGCTGGTATTAGCAAAGCCAGAGAGGGATGGTAGGAGGCCATCATCTCAAATGGGAGCAAGATAAATTATTCTGTGAATACCCACTAGAAAGTACAATGAACTTCTGTTGTTATGGAGGCCACGTGCTGAGTCTCACAGTGCCTAATCACCCCAAGCAGGCCAGCACCCTGGCTTTGATCCTGCCTAAAAGCTCAGTTTTGGGAGGGATTTCATCACAGCTAATGTCTTTGATGTTCTACTCCCACCCACAAGTATTTTCCCAGCCCTTGGATACATGGGGCTCAGGGACTGCCCAAGCCAGACGTCCTTTTTACATATTTAGTGGTTCTCTGGGGATTTCTTTCCCAGTGTCCTCTGAAACTGTGTAAGCCTTTAGCATTGAACATGTCCAAGAGCAACATTCCACAGCTTAGTGTGTGCAGCAGGATGAATTCAGATTGGAGCTTGGCTCCTACTTGATTTATTTGTTAATATTCATTTGCTGTGGCCCCTTCCTTCCAGTGGGAGAGACAGTGAGATGCTCCTCTCCAGTCACTTCCTCCAGCTAGCCATGATTCCACATCTTTATGACAGTTTTTCCAAGAGAAACAGCCCCAGCCAGTACAGTTTCTCATACTGAAACTCTCATCTTTGTCTCCTTTGCCATCCCTCCCTGAACCTTGACAGCTCTCCTAGGTTTTCTTTGGAGAGGTGGAATCAGAAGCTCACACAGCATCAAAACCACAAGCGTGTGGCAAACTAGCACAAAGGCATAACGTGGTTTTGGTTTTGTTCTGTTTTCCTTTCCTCATAATTGCTGTTGTGTAATTTATTCCTTGAACTGGACATTAAGCTGCTCTTTTCCAAAAGAATACGATAGGGTTGCCAGTTCAAGGATAACCCTCAGGAACTTGCTGGTCATGAGGTGTAAGTGGAGAAGTCCAGGAGTCAGGGCTGGAGCCCACCTTGACTTCTCTGTCAGTGATGGATGAAGGGGCACATCACATCCTTACTTCAGCACTCTACATCTGCTGATGCTGAATTCCATCTACGTTTTCTCTCCCAGGCATTCAGAATTAGAAGGTTTTTCTGTAGGGTTTTTTGTGCCTTCCTTTCCCCAGCCTTCCTTCAACATGTGAAAACTGCTTTTTATTAAAAATGCTGACATATTAACTCTCTTCCAACCTTTAAGTACCAAAGCAGTTCCAGGCAAGAATCACCACTCCTCGTGGAAGACTTGTGCATGTTGTCCTCCTGGTCTGTTGCCAAAAACTCTTTTACCAATGTTTCAAGACAGGATAGATCTCAAGATGAATTGCCCAGCCAAAGTTTACCTCATTTACAGGCAGCTTTGGCTTTTTGAAGGATGCTTTTATGCTTGTAATAACTTGCTTTATCCTGATTTTGAACCAATGACTATTTCCTCATGGTCTTCTTTCAATGAGTGGCATGAGTTTGCTCCAAATCTCCAGTTCTCAAATGCCTTCCCTGCTGCTGGCAAAGGCTGTGCTAGATTGTAAGAGCATTAAAAACTGGTGCCTTTTGTCAAACTTTCCCACTGTTAAGTAGGATTATTTAAGGTTTTAAGGTAACACCAGAGAACAGTGGACTTCCTTGGCTTTTGTAGCTCCCAAGAGGATTCTGAATCTAAAGATGCTGTGATCAGTGCTATTCTTTGAAAGCAACATAATAAACAAGCTCTGGAATACAGCAATAGCAGCTTCATCCCTTGCATGAGTTTCCAGGTGAGGTTCTCCACACAGCAATCACTAGTGGTAACCAAAAATCTAGTCCTGGTGCTGTGTTCACTTTCCTTTGCAAGATGTTCACCCTTTGCTGAGGCATTCCCACCCACCTCAGGCACCACTGGGCAGTGACACACCCCTCACATGTGCTGCTGCTGCAGACACAGATGTAATATCACAGGGAGGCTGTGGACACTCACTGATGGGTTATACTTTCTTCATCCTGGCAATAGTCATTAGTGCTTCTGAAACTTGTACCTCCCTAATGCAAAAGCCACTCGATCTTGGCTTAGCCTTCGTTATGACAGATAAACATCAGTCATTGGAACAGAAATCGGTGGTTTTCCAAGGCCAGAAATTTTGACCTCAATACATTTAATGTGGGCAACAGAGCGTGGAACCCAGCGGTTATACATACATCCGATGTTTCCACAACAGAAATTTCCCTGCAAAAATGTAAGTTAAATAGAGGAAATAGAGGTGGGGGAAACAGTGAATAAAAACACACAGTTCTTTAAGGTAGCCAGAAAGCTCCAGTGCACCAGCCAGCACTTGGGTTAAAAGGTTCACTGAGAGCAGGATGAAGCAAAGACGTAAGTTAAAATGTAAAAGGTAAAGCAAATGTAACCAAACATAGCCAGTGGTAGATGAAAACAAGGAGAAAGGGGGTAATAGAAGGAGAAGACACAAAATACATCTTCAACTAACGATGCTAAATGCAAAGGTTCTTCAACTACAGGGAAAAAATATAGCAGAATTATTTAATAGATGTAGTAATGGCAGAGGCCCATTATTAGAGCTAAAAATTAATAAAGCAGACAAAGTAGAAGCCTTCAATAAGTGCTCTACTAGATAATGGTAAAGAAGCAGGGTCACATACTTTCATCACAGGAAGGTAATTATGTATAATGAGCCAGCAAGATTTAAAACAGGGCTAATTGTGAGACTTCTCAATCAGCAACCTGAGGGGTCTCTGGACACTGCAGCATTTATAGCAGAGCTGTGAGCACAGAGGGGGAAAGCCCCAAACTGACCAGATTCAGAAACAAAGTAGCTCCACCCAACCCTAATCTGAGTTTTTGAAAGGATTCAGATGCATTACGACCACCTCCCTGTGCCCGTTTAGAGATGCATTTAGAGGAGCATAGGGAAGGCTGCAGGGCAAGGCAGAAGGAAAGCAGGCAGCATTCAGGGGATGAGATATCAATAAGGTCAAGCGCAAGGCATCAGGACAGCCCAGAGCACACTTGGGATCCGTGTGTGCCTCCAAACCAAAGTGCTGGCTGGCAAACCAGCTAATGGGAGATTTGGCTCTGTGACCAGCAGACCAGGGAGGGGTTCCCGCCAGTATGACACAGGCATCTCTGGGGATGCTAAGAACATGGGAAGGGTGAACAACTGCAAGGCTCACAGAAAAGCAAAACCCCTTCCTGCACAAGGCACAGAGGCTATACATTTTTTACCACTGAAAAGGACCAAGAAGTGAGTTTACCCTGGTATGCAAACACTTCTGAACAATAAAATGTAAAGCAGTTTAAGCCAGCAGAGAAAGGCAGAGCAGCAGCAGTGAAAGACAGAAGGTGAGGTTAGATATGGGGAAATGGTTTCAAACTGAAAGAGAGCAGGTTTAGATTAGATATCAGGAAAAAATTCTTTACTGTGAGGGCGGTGAGGCCCTGGCACAGGTTGCCCAGAGCAGCTGTGGATGCCCCATCCACAAAAGTGTCTAAGGTCAGGTTGGATGGAGCTATGAGCAACCCGGCCTAGCGGAAGGTGTCCCTCTCCACAGCAGGGGCTTAGAATTAAAACATTATGGTCCTTTCCAGGCCAAACCATTCTATGATTCCGTGATTCCCACCATGAATAAGTGATGGATTTATCTCTGAGGGGGAGGAACCACCACCAGAAGGGCTTGAACAGTTCAACTACTACCAGCTGATGCTTTTGGTGTTGTCAGATCGAGGCAGGATCTCTTCCTGAAAGATTTCTTAAGCTTAGGAAATTTGCTGGACTTGGGAGGGGACATGGGTGAATTGCCTGGCCCCTGTTGCACAACACCCCAACTAGATGATCTCACAGTCCCATCCACATTCCCTCCACGCCTGATGGGTGCGTGGGCAGAGGAGCACTGTGAGGAAACCTGAAGCCACCCTGCAGCTCTTGCTCTTACAAGCCAGGCTGCTCCCAGTCTGCGTATGGGAACAGCATCCAAAACAAGTCCCTGCAGCGGCTGCCGACCAGAACTGCCCCAGCTCTGAGCATGGCCCTGTCTGCTCTCAGGAGCCAAACTGGAGGCAAAGCTCTGCCTGCATGAGCACTGTTCAGTGCCAGCAGGGCTAAGGAACAACTCTGGGAGCAAGCAGGGACACAGACAGCCTTTCTGAGCCTCTGCTCCTCCCTGGCTAACCCAGGCAGCCATCCATTGCTCCACATTGGTGAGCACAGGCAAAAGGCAGCATGAGACACCAGACAGCACTAGCAAACCTTCCCCACCTATGCAGTTCTCCAAGGAAGTATTCCCAGAGCAGGACAAGGCTGGAGCACCAGAGAAGAGGTCTTTGCCCAAGCTCCCTTCAGACTCATGTGCAGAAGCAGACCCAGACAAACAGGGATTTCTCTTAGCTCAACAGTTTGTCAGGTTGCCCCTTGCCAGTGTTCAAACTGCAACAAGGTGAAAACTGATGGGTGGGAAGGTGGGCGGGTCATCCAGGTGGGCAGGTCATCCTCTCCCCTTTCCCTGGGCATCATCTCAAGGACACCTCTGAGTTCCCTGTCCCTTCTCAATTAAATCAGCATTCATTATTGATTTGGTTGAGCCTTAAAATAGCAATCCCAAGAGCAAGTCCTTAGTAGCCAGCACAGCCCACTTTGGGCTCAGACAGTGTGGAGCCATATGATGCATGGAGTGAGGCCTCCACAGCTGAGGAACTCTGTTCCTGCCCCAGAGCTCCCCAGGACGGGGGGATCTTGGTCATCACCCCACAGGACTGGTGGCAGCCACTCAAGCGCTTGGTTGTGTAGTGGGAGGGTGAGGGGACAGACACGAGGTCTCTCCTGCATGTGTACCAGGGCTTCCTCATTATCCTCCAAAGAAGAGAGAAGCCAAGGCTGGCACAGCCCGTGGAAGGGCTCTGACCCTTGAGGTAAGCCTGATAAAACAGGTGAAAGAGCAAGTCCATGATGCAGTCACAGAGTCAGCCACAGAGAAACCAAACCCCCTGGCTTCTCCCAAGGATGGAACTGAGGAAAACAATCGTGTGAAGCTCTCTGCCCACAAAGAAGGGTCTCTCTAGGCAGAAGAGGGGAAGCAGGGAGCTCTCTAAAGCTACTTCACCAGACAAAAGAGGGTCACACAATAAACTTACTCTGGAAACTAGCAACAGAGAGATCTCCTGGGCACCACAGGCAGGAGAGAGAAAGAGAACAAGAGAGCTGTTAAAACAGACAGGCAGCTCACCAGACAGGGCTCAGCACACACCTCCATGTGCTGCCTGCCCATTGCAAGTTCAGCACCCCCTGTCCCCCATCCCCATCCAGCTCTCCAGAAGCAAGGTCTGGCACAAAGCCTTTTCCACAGCAGACACAGGTAAGGAATGCATCTGGACAGGCCCAGACCCTGCAAGGGTGAAGCTGGGCATGTGTTCTTCAGCTCAAGAAAGATATCTTCTCCTCCCCACATCTGTCTCAGCCACATAAAAGCCAAGGAACCTTTCAGTTCAGTGACAGTGCTGAGAATCAAACTGCAGTGCCAAAGGCAGGACAGGCTCTGCCAGGCTCTGAGAGATGCCTGGTTAAAACACTCCTGGCTTCCAAACTTGTCCAGTGCTCTGCCTCCCTGGCACCTGCTCCCTCTCACAGGGTACCTGCTGCTTGGCAAACATGACAACTCTTCCTCACAGCAGCTGTTCACTGTGGACGTCACAGAGCCTTCTGCCCAGGGTAAAACTCTGGTAAGAATGCACTCCGGGCTTCTCCCCTCTCCCTTGAAGGGCAGAACTGCTCCTCGTGATGGATCTAACTGACCACCCAGCATGCAAGAGTCACAAGCCAGTGCAGTGAGGCTGGGGATGGCCAGGCTGCAAAGACTAGGTCTGGATATTTGGCCAGCAACACCCTAATTCAGCAGCCATCTCACCAGCTGGCCTGGCCCATAGTAGAGATGGCAGCTAGGGAAGAGGCTTGTCCTCCCTCACCACCCATCACAGCCCTGAGTGCCCATCCTCTGCCCCACTCACTCTGCAGGCTGGGGAGGCTCGCATCCTCAGGCTTGGTTTTCAGCAGGTGTGGGAGCCGTGTGTACCTGTACCCGAAGCCACAGCCCTGGCAAAAGAGATAAGGAAAGATCTTAGAGGCTGAAAACCAGTTGTGTTTTGCTGCTACTCTACAGTGAAATGCTCAGTGTCCCACCAGCCCCGGATGCTGAGAGGGGCTGGGATGCAGGATGCTCACCCGCCACAGCCTAACGAGGATCCAGTTGGTCTGTGCCCAGGGCCGCTGCTCATAGGGAGCCAGGAGGTTCTTCATCATGGAGATCCGCCTGCCAGGCAAGGACATAGGTCAGCCTACAGGATTTGGGAACAGGGGATTAAACAGGACACACAGTAGGACCCACAGAGCTGGAGCAGAGCAAAGCCACTGGTATAAAGGTGAAAGAAGGCTCCATATCAACTCCAGCACCATGCTGCAGCTCCTGGACCCTCAGTGGTACTTCGTAGCCCACCTACTCCCTCACCCAGCCCTGCCACCACCCCAACACTGCCCCAGGTCCCCAGGAACAGGCAGGGTAGCACTTACTGCTCTTCTGGGATCCTCTCTACAGCACGCAGTGAGTGGGGATAGCAGACGTAGCTGGCCAATGCCTGCATCAGGGAGTCCCGGATGTCTGAGGAGGAACGAGAAGGGACTAGGACAGGCACCCAAGGACACACAGAATACCAGGGAGCACTGCAGTGCCAGGGGCTGGGAAACCCTCACACAGAGAGGCACACTGTCCCAGCTGACACGGAGAGTGTGCTTATGCTCAGGGAGCTAAGGAAAAACTCCAGCCTGGACATGCAAGTAGCTGGGACATGAGTCCTGCTCTCAAAAGGGTATCCTAGGTCATGTATCTAACCCTGGACTAAGCAGGACAGATCAGACAAGAGCAGTGCCCAGCCTCACTTTGTATGTGGAGGCATAAAGCACTCAAGAGATTCAGCAGACAGATCCAAAGAGAAGCGTGGTGCGCCACTGGCAGAGAGACCAGCCAGACCTGTGGCACTCTCACCCCAAAGCAGAGGAGTGCAGCTTTACCTGTGCCCACAATCCTCGAGTCAGCAAAATGCTTGGCCAGGATGGCAGCGAGGCGCATCAGGGTCTCTTCGTAGCCTGCAAGAGAAGGAGGGAACAGGGGTCACACCAACGGCCTGATGGCCCCAGCACTGCACAGGCCATGGAACTCATCCCTGCTACAGCTAACTGCAGTTTCGTTGTGTGTCTAGTTGTCAAAGCAGATAGCTGGGAAGACACATTATCTCCAGGAGAGCCTCTCACCTCAGTCTGCATAGTCTGAAACAGTTACCCAGAGAAAGAGAAAACCATGCAATTGAGTTGGATGACAAGGAAGAAGTGCCTGGTGCAGAAGAGGCTGAGCAACACAAAGAAAATCTTTGAAGATAAGCCATGTCCAGCCTGCAGGCCCTATGAAATCTGCTACTGCTCAATTCTGGTGCTGCCTGAACAGCAGGCACAGCCCCCACTTAAAGGATGTGAACACTTCAGCTATCACTTGCCGGTGGGAACAGACGCTTTTCTTACCTTCATGGGCTCCGCAAAGCACAGAACTATTTGCTATAAGCTCAGCAGGGTCACTTAGCCAGGAAAGCACAGAACGTACCCAGAGGGAATCCACCTAAACACACACTCCTGGCATCATGTGGGTGGTCATCTCCATAGGAACTTACCCAAATCCCAGCAGAATTTGAAAGCAGTCCCAATTTCTGCACTCATGGCACATCTCCTCCCACCCAGAAACCAGAAGGCAGTGGCACACATTGCTGAGGCACCCACATCTTAGAGCATCCTAGCCTATTCCTGATACCTCCTTGGAAACACAATCCATGGCTGCCAGTGATTTTCACTACAGCCAGCCCTGTGACAGCTTTAGGCATGTCATGGGCTCTCTGAGAACAGTGACCATGGCTCACCAGGGGGTACTTGCTCAGGAAACAGCTTCAGCACCTGCCCCACAGCACAATGTACTGGTGCAGCACATCACAACCAGGAAGGACACAGAAGGGATGATGCCTAGCTACTGCTACTTCTCTGCAAGGATGTGACTTTATCAGGCCAGAATTGAAAGGGCTTCCCCACCCCCTCACCTGGAAGCTCCTCCATGCTGTTTACAGGGCTGAAGTAGTTCTTGAGTGCACTGTAGCTGTTCATAGCCACACTGAGGTAGAACTCTGGCATGAAAGCGAAGAGCGAGCCCGTCCTGTCGCCGTGCTCGATGGTGCGGATGCACACCCGCAGCAGCCAGTAGATATCCTGCATCTTCTCCTGCCCAGGAAGAGAACAACAATCCCCATTGAGTTTTGTCCAGCTTCTCTCTGGAGAAACAACAATCAGCACCACACTTAGACCTCAGAAACATCTCCGTATTAGAGATGTTCCTCAAACTGCTGCTCTAAGTTCAGTTACCAGCTCTGTGCCATTTGGTCTTTTCATAAAGCCATGGAACCATCAGGTGGAAGGAACAATCTGAGATCTCCACACCAACCTCAAGCTCAGAGCATGACTGTCATCAATGTAATGGCTTTGACTCACTGAGCATTTAGTGAGCACCACTCACCACTCACTTGGAGCATTTAGTGCTCCAAGCACTACTCCTTGCCAGGGTATAGCCAACCACACAAGCCTGGTGGCAAGAAAAGCATGTGAGTTTTGATTCCAAGGACACTGCTGAAGCAAAGCAGGCACTAGAAAACACAGCAGAAATCTGCTGGAAAGAAAATCAGTCCATTGTAGGGATTAAATCAGAACAGGCTGAAAGCTGACACCAACTCAGATCTTTGCAATAGGCAGCCACAGCCTTTCAGGTTCTGTGCCAGCCATTCAACCAGATTTACCGTCCTGAGGAACATCAGCCTTTTGCTTCTCTAAAGAAAACTCAGGGGGTCCTAACTTAAAACCAGAAAATTTAAGGGCATCCACATAATTTTAAGATATAAAAATGAACACCAACAAAGCCATAAAAAGAGGAAATATTATTTTATGTCCTGCTATGCCAAGAAATAGCATAAGCAATAGCTTCTTGCATAAAAATAGATGAAGAAGGTTTATACTTCTAATGAAAGAAAAAAGTTAAATCAGAGGTGCAGATAAGGGATTTTATTTGCTTAGTGGCTTTTCTAAAGTATGTTACTACCATCTTTGGGAGATTTTCATGGGTTTGTTCTGTAAATTAGACTGAACTAGTGCATATCAACTAAACCGATTAAAACACATCACATCTTTATCTTGATACCAACACACATCTCAGCCAAACTGTTGCTTTCAGGATAAAAAGCAACAGTGCTGACAACATTAAGGTAAAAAAATGCTGCATTTGGTTTTATTAGGATTTGATATCCTCAAAACATCATTTCACATGTTGCCAAGCTTGAAGAAAGCCTACACCAAGAGGATACAAAGATGTGATTACCCACAGTGTGATGGATAAATACAGTGTTGTAATAAAATAAGCTGAAATTACCACAGGGGTGTTTTGAAGGCAGGATTATACACTTTAAAACTGAGCGTGTTTTTAAGCTGTAGTGTTCCCTTTTGTCTAATCTTGAATCCCTCAGCTCACTAATTCCCCTGAGGAAGGAGCAGCCTCTGCCATGCTGTAACACAGCACAGAGAAGGACTTCACCTCTAGACAGAACAGGCTCTTTCTCTCCAGCAGCAGTGCCTGCAACACTCATACAGATGTGACCCTCCAGTGCACACAATTCCCAGGGACACAGGAGCCACTCAGTGGATGTCTTCATTAGGAAAGAGCAGGATGGCTGTGAGATGGAGCCCTCAAGGCACAGGCTGCTCAGTGCAGCCACGTTCTGCCCCACAGCAATCTCACTGGGCTCCTGGGGCACATTGCACACCCCAGCCAGCTCATGAGCTGCTCTCCCCATGGGCTGTGCAGACCAGGACAGCAGCACAAGCGGGGAAGGCTGAACCCTCACTCCCAGATGCTGCTGATTCATCCGGAAAGGTGACACTGCGCTCCTGAGGGACGGCAGCACCTGCCCTTAGTATGGCAACGGATCATTCAGAGGTACGGATAGTGTTTCTGCAAGGGCCATGGCAGCAAAACCTGCAGTGCACCCTGGTGATGCTCCTCAGACTTTCCAGAGCAGTCCGGGAAGAAAGGATTATTTTCTGGCAAGCATGGGCTATGCTAATGCAGCTGGAGAGCTGCTGCCTCCAGCACTGTGCCTTGCAGTCCTGCTCAGGAGTGAAGGAGGGGATGAGCAAAGAGCTCGTGAGCCAGGATCAGACACTGTAGCTCTGCCAGATGTGTTCATAAGAATTCCTCTTCCCGTCCCTGTTCACATCCTTGGACACATGCAGAGACCCGGCTGCCTCTGCGTGTTCAGGGCATCAAGTCTTCTTCCCCAGGCACAAAAAAGCTACAGAGATGGGGCAAGGCAATTTGCAAGGGAAGACAGAAAAAGATGAGCAAAACTGCTCATGAGAAAACAGACCAGAGATTTTATCCTGGAAAAGGGTGGATTCAGGGCAAAAGGGACAACCTGTGCAAACAGTCACTGCATTAGTAAATGCAGAACACACTCCCTAGGTGGAAACCAAGTGAAGAAGGGGACACCTCAACAAAAGCCCCTCAGCTTGGATCCTGCAGATTGCTGGAAGAGCACCAGTAGTGAGATCCCCTAGTGACGCACAGCAAAGTTCAGGGAAGTGGTTCACAGTAGCCTCTATACCCTAACATGTCCTGAGAACTGAATCTCCCTTTGACCTGCACCTTTCTCTCTGCAGTGCAGAAGCTCTAAGGGAAAGCCCACAGCCCCATGTACAGCTCAGATCAGACTGGGCTGTGTCCTAACAAACACTATGGGATGGAGCCCAGGACAGGAGTCTCCAAGGCACGAGAAAGGACAACAAGTTCCAAAGATCATCACCATCGCTTCAGCACCAGGGAAAACCACACTTGTGACAGGTGAGCCAAGCAGCACAGATGCACACTGGTCTCCTCTGAGCTGCTGAAATTACACTCCTGCTCACCTTTGAATAAATGGTGACATTTATCCAAGCAAGGCGTCGGCTTAGGTGATTGAGCTTCTCGGAGAAGACCTTTTGGCTCTTCAGCAGTTCCTCATGGATGTCTCTCCTCTGAAAAGAGTGCAGAGATGTGAGGGCAGATGTCACTTCCATTTATAGCATCCTTTTTCAGAGCTGGACAAACAATGCAAAAGCAAATACCACCTTGGGGCTACCTAGGGAGCATTGGTAGGGGGGAAACAGGACAGCAGCCTTTCTGTGGATGCTTTTTATAGCACTGATTCCCACTCCCTCCACAGAAAGGCTCAGCTCTCCTCCATCTGATGCAGACACTCATCCAGTGTGGGCAGCAGCGCTTCACCCTTTTTGTCATAAACTGAGACTATCAAAAAAGAAAGCTGGGAGCCCAGAGACACTTACTCTCTTTGGGCAGCGGCTGATCTTTTCCTCTGTGTCTTTCAGTGCCATGGCGTATTCATTCACATCGTCTGACACACCAACCATCTGTTGGGAGAAGGAAAGGGCACACACAGTCACTAAATAAGCAGAAAACAAAGTCAGTGTAGAAGCCCTGGATGTTGGGGAATGGATTGCTACATAGCACGTGCTTCTTACCTTCCCAAGCTGCTGGTGGACACTGAGGTTGTACATCATCACTATCCCATCCAGGACTTCGAGAAGGGAGTTCTCAGTGATGGGCTGGTCTGGCTCCTCTGGGGGTCTGCCCAGTAAGAGACCTTCATTTCCATGGGTGCCTTCAACTGCAATGCATCCCCAAGACAGGAAAGAAGTTCTCAGTACAGCACTTTGGCACCTCATCTTCTGCCTGCACCTCTCTGAAGCCAAAGCCCCATCAAGTGTCTAATAGTGTCCTTCCCAGCCCATGTGATTCACTAGATATGCTAAGACACAGATCCCATCTTGCTGCCTGCATCAGGCTGACCAATAAAACATGTTCAGACAGATCCAGGCCATGGAAGTTTGACTTCCTGTATATGCTTGAGAGATCTGCATGGTCCAGTGTAACAGTAGCAGTGCTGCTACTGCACACACCATGCTCCAGCTGGTCTGTGTTCAGAGCAAACATGGCAGCAGCTGCCTCTGAACCACCTCCCTGCAAAGTCCCACTGCACTTGCAGAAACCAAGGCAGCATTTCCCTACACACAGAGAGTGACAACACCACCTATGTCATGCTCAGGAAGGCAAAGAGGTCTTTTGGATCTTTGTGGACTTTTGGGTGTCAGCACATCCTGGGAATGAGAAGGAGCAATGCTGGCAGTAAAAAGATTCCATTCCTCTTGAGAGTACTGGGAGCTGGAAGATGCCCTTCTGCCAGGGACCACCTGGGCTCTGGTTGCACACAGCAGAGTACTCACTGTCCTCCTCTGTGCGCTGCTCCACGCTCAGCGTGCGCACCTTGATCTTCTCCAGGGCGCCCAGAGGCCGGCGCGGGTTCATCAGGCTGACGGCCGCCGTGCTGAGGAAGCGGTTGGCACGGCCCAGGGTGGGGGAGCTGAGCCAGCCAGGCCTGGCAAGAGCTCCACCAATGGCCAGGGCAGCAGAGGGACGCTGGGACTGGAAGGAAATGAAGGGAGAAACAGTTCCAGCTGTTTGGTTCCTTGCTGTTCCTCCCATGTCCCTGCAAGGATGTTGGTACAGATGTCCAGAGGCCACTGGAAGATGAGCAGACACCCCTTCTATCATGGCTGGGCCAGCAGTGCCAGGGTAGCAGATAGATAATCCTTCCTCCCAGGGCACATGCCAGGCACAAATAGCAGATCTGCATAGTAAGGAGCTCTCTGTCTGCAGTTGCCTTGCACCCTTCCAAATGCAAGCACTGTGAGCTGCCATGGAGAGGAGGGGACATATTCAGATCAGTGGGTAGTGAGAAAGTAGAGCAAAGAAAATGTTGTTGCTCCAACTTGGGACCTCGTTCAAACATCCAGGACCTTGCTGATCTCCCGTGACTCTCATGCAAGTACAGCTGTTTATGTGTTGCCCATGGACTGGTTACAGTCATGGCCCAGACACTGTCTTCCTCTAAAGCAAAGCCTTTCTAGCCAGCTGAACTTCCTGCCCCAGCACCAGGGCCCTTGCAGGTGAATAACACAACTCACTTGTGCTGCTGATGTTGCTGATTCCTCATCTTCATCAAGATCATCCATAGTCACTGCCTGCAGCTCTGCAGGGTCTATCAGGACATTGGCTTTTGCAGCCAGGTCATCTGCACAGAGCACACCAAAGCAGCTGTGAACACAGCCTTCACTTCCCATGACTCAGCCCTAAGCTCATCCCCTTTCCTGCTTCTCAGCAGTAGAGAAGCAGCCAGCAAAGCTGGATGCTGTATCAGAATAAACTCACCTTCCCCAGCTTCCTTACATGGAAAGGTCTGCCCTTACTGACAGAGACCAAGCAGTGATGGGTGCTGCTCACCCAGGACCCATTTCTGCTCCTGGTCTGAATCTGCCAGCTACAAATAGGATAACTGAGGAACCAGGAGACAACCACCACAGCCAGTCTGGAATAGCGCAGGGAAGGAAATTCTGTGCCTGAGACCACTTTTTAAGATTCCTGCTCTTCAATGCCATCCCATGATGCATCCCTAAGTCATTAGGACTGAGACTCAGATCAGAAACAATCTCAGGCCAGATAAAGGCTGTGCTGATGGCTACACTGTTCAAAGCCTGAAGAATTTCTCCTCTAGTCCATAGCTCTGTCTTTAAAGCCATCCAGGATACTTTGGTAGAAGACCAGAGGAGATTATGTAGTTCTTAGGTTAAGTAATCTAATTTTGAAAAACTAAGGATCACCTTGAGACAGAGAAAACTGTCCTAATCTTGCAAACACCCTGGGGAAGAAGAGACATCTGGGCAAAGACAAGTGGCACATTAGCCAGAAAGCAGACACAAACTAAGTCCAGTGGAATGCCAAGGGGTTTCTAATCCTTCCTCAAGGGAGGCTTTGGAGGTTTATTGCCAGAGTAGCATACTGCATACAAACACACAGCTGCAGTATATACACAGGGCTCTACTCCTTGCCCAGAGTGGTACAGCAAGGAAATCCTGGACATCCTTCATGCCCAGCAGAGCCAGGCTGATGGTCAGTGCTTTGACAGCTCCCAGCCCTCAGCTGTGGTGCAGCAAGAGCAATATACCAGAGGATATTCCCAGACTAACCCCTTCTCCATTGTCACATGCCCCATTCAGTGATACAAACAGTAAACTGTTAACTTAAAGGACACTCCACTCAAGAGGAGTCGTGTCTTCTTCAGAGTAACTTGCACCTCATTAAAAGTCAAGTCTCCTCTCCTCAAATTTAATGAAAATTCATTACCCACAGCTCCCTCCCTGGAATGTATCTTGGGTGAACTCCAGCCAGGACCTGGATGCAGGTATTAGAAATGAGAGCCCTTACCTTTCAGGGTCTTCTTAAGATGAGATAGGAGTCCTCCAAGTCGCTGAAGGTCAAAATAATCCACCTTCCCATTATAGAAGAGTTGAGGAGGGACATACGCCTCTAAAGGAGAGAAGATTTGCTTTCTCCACAAGACCCACGCACAAGATCCACACAGACATGTGTGGCCTCCTAAGGCAGACCCCAGGGCCCAGCCTAGACCCACGTTTAGCAACATGTTTTTTTCATCATAAAAGCAGGAGCCACTAAGGCAGAGGTGATTTTCATAATGGAGCAAGTATTAGATCCATGCAGAAACAGGAGCAAATCAGCAGCCATCAACAACCACCCTCTCAGGACTTCCTTCCTCCAGTCTCTAGGGTAAACTGAATCATCATAAAACTCGGCAGCTCTACACCTGTCTACTCCAGCTCTGACACTTAGTCCCATAGGGATTATAAGGCACTTATTGAGCCTAGAGAAAGGGTCAATCTAAAGTAAGAAGAGCGAATGCCAAACAGATCGTGAAAGCACAGGCAAGGTGGGGGTTAAGGGCAGGAAAGAAATTGGCACTGAGTTGGTTTCTGCTTAATCCCACAGTTTGGGAACCACGAAGCCAGATAAATATCTTTCCCTAAACTTTGACTATGGGATCACTGAGCCACCCTTTCACAGACTCACAATCAATACTGGACTCTGCCCCAGAGCAGAGTGGGGGAGCTGACAAATAGCACAGGTGCCCCTTTGCAAATCTCAGATCTGGATGTTAACTGGAATAGATCTGTAACCATGAATTTCCCAGGGTGACTGGGAACTACAGACACAGGGTGAGAGAAGGCTCAAGCACCCATGAGAAACACAAAATTTCCAGCATTCTGGAAAGCACTGCTGAGAAGCACACCTTGTCCTAACCACAGAAATGCCTTCAAAGCCTTTCCTCCAGGCCTCACCTTCACTGCTCAGGGCAGCTGGGGCCTTTGTCTTGTGTCCATCCCAAAAGAAGCGCAGAGCAGCGATGAGCCGGTGCAGGAAGCACACCATGTACTCTGGTGGGCACAACACAGTCAAGTTCTAGGGCAAGAATGAGAGTCCAACCATCAGGGCAGGTGTGAAAATGCATCTCAGTCCCAGGGGCCACATGGGGGAGGCAGAAACTTTGTGTTCTCAGCCTTACTAGCATCTCTAGCTTCCAGCATTGGTAGAGAGCCCAGTCCTAATGGTAGGCAGCAGTTTCCACCTCCAGAAAATCCTGGGCACTTAAACAACAAGCTGGTCTGACAGAGCAGAAGGGATAACACACACTCCACCACCCAGGCTGGGGCTGATGATAAACACACAGATGCAGGTGGAGAAAGGGTTTCCTGCAACAGTGGATGCCTAACTCCCAAAGCTGTTGTAGGCCAACAGCCTGATTCAGGACCAGAACAGTCCTCACCCCGGCAGTGAAGAGGATGACAAAGCTCTGCTATGGCAGAGCACCCCACAGCCATGCTCCCCAAGGGGTTATAGAAGGACATTCAGCTCCCACCTAGGGCTGGCCCCAGGGTCCACTTTCCTAGAAGTCACTGCATAGGACTGGTTTCTGGCCTCAGATCTCACTCCTCCTCACTCCCTGTCATACCTAGACCTCAGTGGATCAACTGCTGGAAGCAGCCCAGATGAAAGGGCAGAGCTTCCAGCCTGAAGCTGCCAGAGGCTCATGGGAGGGTTGGCCCTCTGACTTACCCCTCTGTTGCTAGCATTTTCCTGAAGAAACTTGCGGAATTTGTTTAGAAAGATGTATCTGGAAGCTTCTCCCTAGCAGAAGGAAAATCAAGTAGTAAATCTATGCCTTACAAGGCCCATCATGTGGAGATACCCCTGCCAGAGACCCACAGAGCACTTACCCCTCCTCTGTCCTTGTTGTTCAGCAGCAGCTTCAGAATCTGAACCTGGAGACCTTCCACCACTAAAATGGGGACACGTGTCTGTCATCAGAAAACAAGCACTGGAGGGCAGCTACCCTTTTTAATCCCAACTGCAGTGGCCCGTCTCCAGGAGAAGGCCAAGGGGACCAGGAAGAACCAGTGCTGGCAGAAAGCTAATCAGAATTTTCTTCTTCACCACCAAGCAATAAATTCATCCACAGCTGACAAACAATGCCCCTGAAGGGGAGTTTTGGTTTGCTCATGCCCCATGATGGGGGGCTGTAGGTCTGTGCAGTGGTGTCCCAGCAATCCTAACCCACCACCAGACAGCAGCATGGCTGGCTCTCACCCCTGCAGCACAGCCTGTCCTGGCAGGAACACAGCCGGACTTCAGGCAGTGAAGGGGAGTTGGAAACAGCTCAAGAGCTGGTCCTCCTGGCTGCAGAAAAGTTGTGGGAACTTGGCAATTTCCCCCCTTCCTCACAAACCTTCAATGCGTTTCTTGAGTCGCTGGCAACCTCTTTCATATGCCCGACGCCTCAGTCTTTCCTCAGCACTCTCCTCCTTCACCTCCTTACTCTCCTTGCCCTGGTTGGGAGACAGACATTGATTAAGAGGAGACCTCTGCACAGGGAAAACGTCTTGCCAGGTGGAAAGCAGAATCTCCCTGAAACAACGTGAAACAGAGAGCACAAACTCCCTGAAACAATGTGCCAGTGCATGACTGCAGCTGGCAGCACACTTGAACAGACCTTCCCCAGCTTTCTAGCAAATAGGGGCAGATCTGCTGAGGACACTGCTATCAGTCCATAATTCCTTAGACACTGTGAGGTTCCCTTCCAAATCTGTTGCCACAACTGTCCCCCCTCTTCTGTCTTTGAGCATCACACCTTAAACATCCCCTCTAAGGGGGCATAAAAGATGACAGGGCAATGGAAAAGCTACAGTACTCACACAATTCTACAGACCCACCAGTGCTAAGGCAGCTGGAAACACAGGCCATCCAATTTCCTCATCAGAAAACGATGGGGACAGCAGGCTACAGTATTTCTTCAGAGTCCTTGGTGGATGTGCTTGTACTCACCTCCTTGGTGAAGCGGTTTGGCCACCACGTGGTGGGAATGAGCTCCTGCAGACCTGCCTCCTCCACACGCAGGGGGCTCTTGATATAGAAGAACACAACAGAACGGAGCACGTCAAAACTGCGGCCGAGTTAAAGCAAGCACAGGAGCTACACTGGGAGCAGGCACAGGGCATGTGAGAGATCCCTCTCCAAACAACCACTGCAAGATCCAGAGCTCCCTTCTCCCAGGAGAAACCCCATGCAGATATCACAGCAGCTGCCCAAATGCTAAAATGAAGCTAGACTGCTCTGAAAGTGGCATTGCTCTAGGGATATTAGAGGTCAGTCAGGTAGAAATGTGTTGGTAGGATGTGAACTATACAACACTGCTCTCCCTCCTCAAAGCAGGACTTTGTAGACTTTGTAGGACTTTGTGGTGTCAGGCAGAAGAGACCTGAGGAATGACCTCTCAAGGACAGGGTGGCTTCTGTCTCCCAGGATCCGCAGACCCTTGAATTGTCCTTGGTTGCATTATTGAGGGAAGGGAAAACTGAGACAGGAGGAGACACAAAGGATACAGAACATTGCTGAGTAGGTATTTCCTGGATTTCTCATGCTTCAAGACTGCAATGGTGAGCCGGAGGTAGTGAATCTAGGGAAGGAGGAGAAGCAAAAGTTATTCCATCTGCAGAAGATGATACAACTCTCTGATAGGTACAGTGTGACAAAACTATCATCTCTGAATCAAACAACTGCAAAATACAAAACAACGTGTACCTTTGCACAAGGGCACATAACAGAAGCTGGCTAGTCAGATTCCTGGGGATTCAGAAGAGCAACTCACTTGTAATCCCAGGTCTGGGATGATGGGGGAGAACCTGTAAGCCCGCAGCAGGGACATCAGTAGCTGCTTGAGGCACTCATGCACTTCATATTCCTGAGAAAATGAGAAACACATTGAAGAATAACAAGGAACCAGGAACTGCTATAGCTCTCGGTGTGACCTTGGAAGGAAGCATTCATTTCCGAACTGAAAAAGCAGGTGCTCTGAACCCACAGTGTCCATCTGACTCCAATGGAGAGGGTCCAAGCAGAAGCTGGTGCCATCACTTTGCTACATGGTAACAAGTTTCTGCACTAGTAAAACCAACTCTAAAGTTATCTACATAAAGCCAAAGTCCCAAGCCCTCTTTCTTTGGCAGAGTCACCCATCCTCATATCCCCTGAACCCACCCAGTGTTGGCAGAACCAACCCAGAAAGAAAAAAAAGTTATTCTTGCATAAATGTGATGATGGAAGAGTTGTCTTGTTGAGTCCCAACTCAGAGCCAAGTAGCAGGATGACAGTCAACTCTTCCACAAACACAGCAGCCCTAACAGGGTGATCAGCTTCACTTCTAGGATGGTGGGCCTGAGGGAGTCATGACATTTTTCAACTAAACTTCTCATGACAGCTGGCTGGGCCAGTGCTGTTATTGGTTACCCCAAAGGGCAGACGTGCTGTCTCCAAGCAGATCCCTGGATGTGACTGGCTCTGTGTAACCACACAAGCACTCTAGCAGCAGGAGCTTCCCAGTGGCTGCCTCAAACAAGAGTCCCAGGAAGGAGAAACCTCATCCAACATGGACAGGAAGGGAAGTTGGAGGAGGCTTTTCCCCCGCAGTGCTGGAGGTGGCGAGAGTGCACTGCCCACTTCTACCCTACTCCTACACACTCTGGTTGATCTCCTGGAACACACAGCAGCTTTTAAGACCTTGACTGACACAATAGCATTAACAACACCTAAGAGACCATTTCTTATTGATAAATTTGATGTTTCCAGAAGCAGGCAGTTCTTCACCATTACCAGTTCCTTTAGCAGCAGAAGTTTAGAAATTACTCGTTAACTCAATGCCAGTCTCACCATTACCAATTACTCTGCATTCAATGCTCATTCCCTGGGTGTGAGGCAGTTCTCTCACCAGCTGAGCCAGGTGAGAGGGTGGTCTATCACAAAAAAGGGGGATCTTGTCACCAGGAGGGGAAAGAAGCTGAACACTACCACCATTTTCTAGGGAAGGCTCTTCAGTCCTTCCCAGGATCTCCCTGCGATCCCTAGGGAAGAATCAGTACCCTAACAATTTACCTCCATAAGAAGCCACATGAGATCCAGTAGTTGCTGAATAAGAGGGTGGGCCTCCACTGCCCCTCCTCGCTCAAGGATGCTCAACAGGAAGGTCATGAGCACATCTTCCACCAGGTACACCTTGCACTGCGAACAGAGAGCCAGGTCAACAGCCCTCCATGGCACAGTCACTTCCCAAAGAAAGCTGAGGTTCACTTTGCCTTGCAAGAGCAAAAACAAGCACTACACTACCTTGTAATTGGCAGGCAAAACTCACCATGAGAGGGGAGAAATAATTGAAGATGTGAGCTAATGTAATCAACACTGTGGGTTCTCCCTGCAGCTGCCACATGGATGTGTCCTTCTCCACCAGCTTCCCCTCCTGCAATGACAAACCCAGAAAAACATGTGGCTTGGATCCAGCCAAATCCACCCCTGCACCAGTGACTGCAAGAACCAGAGGCCTGGAGCAGCCAGTTTGCTGTTCTCTGCCTGACTGCAGTAAAAATCTTGAACAAGAGAATTTAGGATAGTAAAGAAGCCAGGCCTATGCCTCTGGAAAGCTGTAGTGCAGTCCAGATATCACTATGAACCACATGCAGGCACTCTGGCAATATTTTTGAAAGAAGGTTTAGGTTTGCATGATAATTTGTAAATGGGAACCCCTTCAGAGGAGGACAACTAGCAAAGCAGGCCTCCATTCAAGCCAAGATCATAGCAGATGGCATTCCCTATGTTTTGGGCATAAACAGATCTCTCACCCTAGTGGAAAACAGTGTTTTCCAGCAATCAGTGCCACAGCAGAAAGTTCTCAAGGCAGACCTGCCAGAATCTCACCACATCACTGCACCAGGACATCAGTAAAAAGTTTAGGATATGAATAAACTGCTTTCAAGGGTGCAAAATCAAATCCAGAAGTTCTGACCCAGACAAACATCAATTCTTGAATACTGGCAATGAACCTTCATAAGACTGAGAACAATAAGGCCCCAGTATGATTTAAATTAAGTCCTGGAACTATCAGGAAGCACATTTTGCAAGACCTCCAGGGACTTGCACACCCCATGCAAAAGCACGCAAGCATTTGGAGTCTCTGGTGTACGGAAACATCCGAGCTGGCAGCATGTGCTGAGAAGAGCAGAGCCACATTTCCCAGTTGGTGCCCCTCGGATCCACCCAGTGCCGTGAGCCTACCGTGACATCTATTCCAACATGGATCACGTTCTTCAAGTAGCCCAACAGCTTCCGAGCCTTCACCAGGTCTGCCACAGGAGGATCCTGCAGGGGCCGGTAACCTTCCACTGGATAAGTAGGTGAGTGTTAAGGGAAAATGCAATCTGATCCTTTCAGGACCTTTTGTTTGTGCAAGGGAAAGACTGTGTGTGTCTATTTTACTTTATACTCACGCACACCTCAATCACAGTTCAAACCACAGTGCCTTCTAAACGGATGATGAGCTGCAAGCTCTTACCTCCACTTCCTCAATATTGCAAGCAGCAAGTATTTCACACCACAATTCTTCATTGTGAACTATGTTTTCATCAGAAAGACCAACCTGAGCCCCTACTACAGCCATCAACAGGCACAGCCAGGACTGCTCTGACAGGAGTGCAGGCTTCACCATTTGCACAGGAAGGCAGCAGGCAACACTAATATATGTCAGAGGTCCATATGGCTGGGAGACCAGTAAAAGACACCAGTGGCCAAGAGGCTCAGCAGCACAGTAGCATTATGATTTCCAAAACTGGGAAGTGAGAACTTTGCAAGATTGGAGTGCCTGGGAACAGGCAGCCCCCAGCTGTAGCAGCAGCTGCTGACTCAGAGCTGAAAGCAACTCCCATTTCAGAAACTGATGTTTGTGTCCTGCAGTTCTGCTCCAGCTGAGTGGGTATCTGTTTTTTCTCTCCTGGACTATTTTCTGCACACAAGTGCCATCAGCAGAAAGTGAACTGCAGTCAGGTCTATATATTCTACAACCTCCAAAGATGGTCTCAGGACAGCCTCTTCTCTCTTCAGACCTCCTCTTCCCACACCTAAAGGATATCGGAGTGGACGGCTTCCGAAGTTAAAAGCAACAGACTCTTTGAAGGAGAGGCTGATGGCAGGGAAATAAGCCATTCCAGCACCCCTTGTGATGTTATCAAAGGCAGTTCCCAGAGACATGCCATTCCTGAAAGAAGGAAAACCCACAGGATTTTAGTCACATCAGGAGGGGTCTGAAGTCAGCTGAGCAATACAGATATCTGCATTCCCCTCCCAGCAACTTGCAAACGTGGACACATCAGTCAGTCATGCCCTCTGTCACTCTAAACCTGGCACACATGCAAATGCCACAGCTCTGCTGAGTAACAGGCATGGGAAGCACAGAGGTATTCCCATTTTCATAGAACAGCACAGGAAGGCACTGGAGTCTGCACAGCATGCAGAGCCCACTCAGCTTCAAGGGCAATCCAGATCCCTATGGGATAGCTAACCCGTGGAACATTTTAAAGGCAGGTGAATTTTGGCCTCCTCTATTTGATGTTGGTGGCAATGAAAGATAATGATTTCAATCTACTCTTCCATAAAAGATGACATGGACCATCTAACAGTTTTTCGTTTTGACTGACTTGTTGCAGGCCAGAGCCAGAGAACAATTCTCATTGTGCATGAGCGCCAGAAGCTGGAGATTTATCACCCTTTCCATGGCTCCTTGTGAATTCAGGACAGGCAAGGTCTCCACTGACCACAAAAGCCATCAGTGTGGCCCCACCAAGTGTGGCATTAAGCATCACAAAAGATGCCCTTCCCTCCAAAATCCTGTCAAACTTTACACAGACTTTGTAGCTTGAACATCTTTCTGCCAAATGCTCTCAACTGAACTTAGGAGACCCAACAACCCGTACAGATGGTTTCTGAACAACACAGAAAAACAAAGGCCAGAACTACCAAGGAACTTAAATGGGAGAGGGCAAAAATACAGCTCAGCAACCTGCTGAGCAGTGAGGAAACCTTTATGTTTCACACAGACATCAACAAAGCAGGGCATGGGAATAAGGTGCTTACAAGCAGAAAGCAATGGTGCCCTCATCAAGGTCTATCAGACAGCTGACGATGTCTCCTGCTGCCCAGGACTGCAGGAAAGGGAGAGAAAAGGTTAAACATGTTTCCAAGGTGTTCCCACATCAGAAGAAAGACTACAACCCAACCAGTTCCTTGTAATTCAGAGTTGAAGGGGAGTTCCTTCTCACAGCAGCTCACATAGCATTTTCAGGCACTTCTGGAAGTCACACATCAAGTCCCTGACTGGGATATTTTCCCCTCTCTACCACTGTTTATCCCAATAATGCATCATGCAGAGAACCAGAGCCTTCTAGAGACTGACTGCAGCACTATGCTGGGAATCAGTCTGCTGGGGTTGCTAAACAAAGCACTCGGCATGTCTGGTACCCCTAAAGTACAAGAGCAGCTTGAAGCAGGGAGGACAGTCTGAGGGCATTTCACAAAGCCCAGCAGAATCCAGTGAGCAGAAGGAGTCACCTGCTTTCTCCTCCTTCTCCATCCCATTCCTGGGAGGACAGCTACTCACTTTGCCATAGTTGGTAGTAGTCACGTTCCACTTGCGCACTCTGTTTCCATCATAGGCATATGAATCTGGAGTATCTCCAACTCCTTCCTGCACCAAAGTAGGAAGAGGAAACTCAGACCAGACCAAGCATAAAAGATCCTTCTCATTGCAAGAGCACCTTTAAGGGGGGGGACCAGCAGACAGGGAGAGCAGCTGACATCACATGTGCTCTGGCTGGGAAAAGTCCTTACCCTAGGAGTGAATCCTGTGGCTGTGATCTTTGGTTCAGAGAAATACACCAATCCCTACTCGTTTTTGGGTCAGAAGACTCATTTTTGGGTATTGGCATGGTACACTTTCAATTTCTGCCAAAGCAGGCCCCCAGGGTGCCCACCACCTCCCCTCTCACATGTTGCAGTGACAAGTTAGTGTGTCTGCAGCTGACATCCCTTTCCAGCACCAAACACCCTGCCCAGTGCCTGAGAAGAGCTGGCCTGAGCCTGCCTCTCCCAGACAAAACAACCCACAGCATCAGCTGCTGAGGGCCATCCTGAGACAGGCTGCCAGACACACACAGTTTCTGAAGAAGAAACCAGCTGAAAGTCAACACATAGCAGTGGCTATGTGAGAAAGAACACAGCAACACAGACATCATGCAAGGCTTTCACACCACACACCATTCTGTGAACACAGACCAGAGAGTTTAGTAAAGACTTAAAACAGCAGACCTGGCATTTCTAGTGTGTATGCTGGGCACACAATGCCAGGAGGGCAGGAGCACAGCACCAATGTGATGCTCCACACTGACCTAAAAAGCAATGGAGAAACACAGAGCAGCCCTGTGCCACATGCAGCAGTTACACTACCTCCTGATTAAATCTGCAGTTCAGAGTACACCAGCCAATCTGCATGAGTCCCTGGGAGGAGATGAGCACCTCGTAAATCCATTTCCCTGAAAGAAAAAGAGGTGACACACAGTGAGTTCTTGCTGCCTGGCTTGTTGTTAAGAGAAACTGAATCTGACACTGCTCCCACAGAAACAAATGTGGCACACAAAGGAGCTTTGGGACACCCCCAGGATTCCCCCCCCACCTCTCCACTCTGACATGCAACCCTTCACCCTTCTGACTTCCTGGAAAAGTCAGTGGATGAACTGGGGCTCAAGATCTGGAACATATTCAGGATTTCCTGAGCTCTCTAGTTGTATAACTCTCCACACAGCCCTCCTAGGGTGTTTTCTCAAAGCATCACTGGTTTATTTCTTTACCTTTATAAACGCACGTTGTGGCCCTGATGGACCCGAAGTTACTGTGGCCAATCACCTGGACCATAAACAAAAGATATTTTAGAGTCAGGCAAAAAGAGGTTTGCTCAGCCCTCCCCATTCTCTCTGTCCTAGCCATCAAAACCAAAGCAAGATGAAAAGCTATTCACCATCCTGGCAGGTGTACTTGGAGTTGACTGGCCCCAGGGAACCATCCAGGTCCTTCCCACAGCTCATCTGTACCTGATAAACCCCAGTGAGTCACATAGCATGGCAGCAGTACAATGGCAACATGGTGATAGACAGTTCCTAGTGAACTGGGACAAAAGTGTACACAAAAGTGACTATTCTATGGGAAAGACATCTGAATCCTAGACGAGTTAGAACAAAATGATAGGTTCAAGGTGTCCAGACTAAAGTTCAGGAATGGCAGGTCTGCATGCTCTCCAGGAACTGAACTCTATTAAGTCTTGACTCTTGCAATCTTGGGACAGATCATAAAGAGAAGATGAAAGTAGGAACAAGGAATTGACAGGCAAGCCAGCCCAATCCATTCCTGAGGGTCAGCCAAAGTAAGCTACAGCAGATGGTTAATGGGAAAGGGGAGACCAGGGCAACCTGCTTTCCTAGAGGCAACAAACCAGGCATAAATTAAGGAGGGAATGTTCCCAGGAGCAAGGGATGCATGTGCTCAGGGAAGGGGTGCAAGGAGTCCAGAAATTACTGAAGTAGGAAAGGGTTGAATTCCAGTGGATTTTTCCAGCTGACTTTCTGCATGAGGAGCATCAGCTAAGCAACAAGCAGGGAGTGGAAACAAAGGAGAAAGGAAAGCCTCAGCTTTAGCCTCTTTCTGCCCTTTAGAGAAGACCAGAGAAAGGAAGGAAGAGGCAGTCTGATGGAGGGAGGGACAGGAAAGCTGGCTGCTGGCCTTTCCTCTGCTTAGCCAAGTAAGCCCCTCACAGCCCCACTCAAATCTTGCTGAGACTTAGTGGTACTGCTAGAACGTGTCCCTGGAGAGCTCATTTCCTCCAGGATCCTGCAGCTTTCTGGGCAGACTCCATTTACAACACGCTACAAAGCCAGCGACAGGAATTTGTTACAAAGAACAAACCAAGAAGCCCCAAGTGCTTTTAGTACCACAAGACCATCTTCATCACACTCACCCCAAGTAAGTCATCATCGACCAGCAGGAGCCCCTCAAACCCACTTGTGTGGTCCAGCACCACAGTGGAGGGGCCAAGCCGGCCCTCTGCTACCTGATCTGAAACAAGAGTTGCAGAAAACCTGTTAGGGAGGCTTGTGCAGGATTTAACAGTACACCGGACAAGTGCCTGTAGCTAGACTGCAACAACATCTGGATTCTGCTACAGGGGAGGAAGATTAAGATAGTATTGCCTGTGTTAGACCATGAGAACCTCAGGAAAGGAGACACCGGTGAAATTTAAAAGGAATTTTTCACAGCAATACACAAGGTTTCAGCTAGGCAGTTTTCCGGACACACATTAAGTTTTCCACATCACCTGAAAATTTTACTTTGACAAAATTCAAAGACTAAACTCTGTGCAAAATGTTTGGCCAACATATCACACTGTGATTGCAGCTAGCAAGAAAACTTCCTCTTTCTAGGAGAGGAGTCAGGTTGTATCCTGCCATATCCTGACTCACTCAGGGAAACAGATGCTGGTAAGAACACAGGCAACAGCCTGAAGCTGAAAATTAATACCTACAGTGGAGATCAGTATGTAAAAATTGTCAACAGGCCCCTGCATTTCCTACTGAGGACAGCACTGCACAGTGCTGGTCAAAGCAATGGCTCTGCATATCATCATCAGTAAAATACCTCCATTTTCCCCCATAGTACTTTTTATGGTGTTTTTAATGGAAAATTTGCCTCCTTCATTTGCAAAGAGACCTGCTCCAGAACCGGCTGATGAGCCCCACACAGCCTGGATTTAAAGGCACAATAAATTAGCGCACACGAAAGCAGAACAACTCTCAGCCAGGGAACTGCCTTTCATGGTACAACTTGTCCTTTCCAGCTGAGCTGCACAAGCAAAAGTACAAATTGCACAGGCACTCAGTATCTCCTACCTCGACTGTCTTCAGAGCCATTCTCCTCTGCCAGCAACCGCTCAAGGTGCTCCTGCAGGTTCTGGAACGTCAGGTGCTTTCTAGGGAATAAACATACACAGGACCTCTTCAGAAAACCCTGTCTCCAATTTTAAAAGAGCTGCAGTCTAGACATGTGTCCTGTGCTGTGATACATGAACTGCCTTGTTCCTACCTTCATCTTATTGATCTGCCTCATGTCACAAATCCAAGGAATTTGCTGCCCAGCTTGTTGAGGCTATGAATGAACCAAGGACCAAATACACCAAGAACAAGCCAAGTAGTTTACAAAGAATCTTTACAGTCTTCAGTCAGTCTCCTCAGGAGCATTTTGTGACAGTAAGAAAACTGTAATGTGGTACAATGGCAGCAAGAAACCAGCTGGCTGCTGCCTGGGTTCAGCTGCATCCCCAGGGTCCCCGCGGCCAGCTCCAGCCTGCCCAGCAGCTCCGCAGGGAGCAGAGCTGCGTGTGGTACCAGGGCTGAGCCTCCTCCCTGGGAGGCAGCCTCAGTGCCTTGGTTCCCCCAGCCCTGAAACCCCACCACATCATGGGCAGAGAGGGAGAGCGCCCTCAGAGAGGGAGAGCCAGGTTGTTTTCA
>JAOXXN010000175.1:3589479-3618315 GCA_026770055.1 Myrmophylax atrothorax | reverse complement strand
AAACAGGCTTATCAGTCTATCGAGTGTTGAAGTCAGGCTAGTGTTTTCCTGTGAGTTTACTTTCTGTGTAATAGTAAATGTTCTTCTGTTAATCTCTAGGAGGGTGGTTCCTGTGTTTTGAATGTTCATGCTAAAACATTAAACCAAGGAAGTGTGTTGTTAGTAAAATTGTAAAAACTAATCCATCTGAAAGACTCTTGGGAAGTCATATTGCTTTGTCTTTTAGAAAGGGTTTATCCTTTACTTTCCTGCTGAGCTTTCGAGGCAGTATGTGACATTGTGTGGCTGTGACTAAGATGTTGGACTTGGGTAAGCATCTCTGGGGGCCTGTTTGGTCATGCCTGTGTCAGAGCAAGCCTGGACATTTACCATTCTATCCCATTTCTGGGAATGTATCCTTTTCTGGAGCAGTAAAGAATGATATGCCTGTATTCAATTTGTTTGTTGGAGGTTTTTTTCACTTTTAGGAATGGCCTGAACTATCTTTTGAAGTCTTTCCAGACCACCCCATGTTACAGCCATAACTCAGAATTTGTAAATGTTTGTTTTCAAAAGCAACAGTGCTTTTGAAAAGGACCCTGCCAACATGTTTCTTGAAGCATGGAAGAAATCTTGGAATACATTAAAAATTGTGAAATAAATAGGCTGCTTAAACTAATTTTTCAGAACCAGGGGTTCTCACTGTTCATTTGGGTATTTTTTCTTTAAGACAAAATTTCATGTCAGTGGGACACGCTGCAATGCATGAATTTTCTTTACATCAGGACTTGCAAAATGTCGGTGACTTAAATGATTCAAACCACTAAGGAGAGTTAAAAATACATTGCTGGAATTGAGACTTGGATGTCTTAAAATGCTTTAATACGCTCAAAGT
Organism: Myrmophylax atrothorax; assembly: GCA_026770055.1. Taxonomy (NCBI): domain Eukaryota; kingdom Metazoa; phylum Chordata; class Aves; order Passeriformes; family Thamnophilidae; genus Myrmophylax; species Myrmophylax atrothorax. The sequence continues at coordinate 3,617,441 of JAOXXN010000175.1, read as the reverse complement.
ATTTTACATTGTTTTTCTCCTTGACAGCGTTCAAGATGGAGTTCTCCGATATGAACAACTGCTTTGAGAATAAACTTCTACAAATAGCGCTATATTTAATCCTAGTATTGATTTTCACATTTTAATATGCCCATTGCATCTCATTCAGTACCAAAAGGGGCTAAATAGGCACTAATTACTGAACTCACTTTGTGTGAGCTGATGTTTTGAATACTTAGACAGCTCTAAAGGAAATGAGACACCCATTACACAAGCACTTCAGTGCTTTCCAAAGGTGAGAAAATAGGGGTAGGAGTGGAGTAGGGCAAGGCAGGGGAGAGGTGGGGGTAGGCAAGGGCAGGGCATTGTCTCTCTGTATTTACTTTCCCATACATTTTATGGGAAGTCCAGTTTATCATTGCTGCAGTAAAGCTGCGATTAGGTTCGATTTTGTTTTTTACTAAATCATTGGCAAAATGTTCTGTGAACAGAAAGAAGCCGGAAATGGCAGTGACTGAGCTCAAGCTGTTTATAACTGTGTGTGCTTTATTTAGAGACTATGGTATATATAACGTGGGAGTCTGGAAATCTGTATTCAGTGGAGCGTTCTCTTCGGTGCTGTGGCCACCCTGGTTTCTGCTCTCTGACGTTTGTTTGCAGAATGCAGGGAGTTAGATGTGCTTTCGGTTTTGGTTGGGGTTTTTTTTCCCCTCTCTCGATTAACCATTCCTGGGAAGGATCTGTGAACTACAGCCCTTCGTGTCTGTTCTTTGTCATTGGTGTACAGTGCTAACAGTTGGTAATTAACTTATTTAATGTGAGTGTGATTTTTTTCAGATATTTTCAGAGTCCTTTGGACAGATTTCGTGAGATGAAAATAGTTAAATTCAGTAATAACTTTGTTTAAGAAAGGAGTATAATTATGTTCTCTGCAAGGGAGTTTTTATTCAGTATCCAGAATGTCTGTCTTGTCTCCTGAAGCACAGATGGTTCACTGAGTAAAACATGTTGAGTATCATTCCGGCCTCATCTGAGTAACATCTTCTGTTAGTGGTAGCCTTCCTGCACTTTTTGCAATAGTTTTACTAGTGGGATATCCCTTAAATGCTCAAGAGGTGCTCAGTACAGTACTCCATGTGCAGTAAAAAGACATTATTACAGTAAGATGATGACTATGCAGAAATTCCTAAAAGGTATTGCTAGTTTTGATTGTAAATAGAAATAATTAGGGAAAAAATATTTTTGAAGCACTCCAGTGTTGAAAGAGAGTGTTGATGACATGAATTCCAAGTTCTTAGATTGTTTTCTGTAAATGTTTTGCTACGGTCTGCTGTTCCAAGGCATTAGTCTGTGTGAGCTCAAGCACTGGCAGGAAAATTATCTGCTGTGAAGTAGGTGATAAAAATGTCTGCCAGTAATCAGGTGTTATACTCCTTAGGAAACTCTGAGAAGGACTAACTCCTCTTGTTATTTCACTCAGTGGGCTGTTTCTGAAGGCTTGTAATTTTGGTCTGTAACAGCCATGCAGTATTTCAGTGGCTGGAACTGAATCGCAGTGTTTACACGCACAAACACAGAACCGCACTCAGGGCACACACACGACACACCTGCACTTTAAATATATTTAGCTTTTCAAAAGATGTGTACAAAATGTCGTAGTGCTGTGGTCGTGTCATTTTACCAGAGACACACAAGTGATGTAAATGCACAGGGTGTCTGTAACAACGTGGTAAAAATATGAATATGGTGGTTTGGGTTTTTTTTACCTTTGCATTTGTTGTGTTCCTTATTCGACGTGGTAAATATGAGATATGTGCCTCATTGAGCAGAAAACTATCAAAAATAAGCAAATGGAGCCCATGGCCAGTGTTTTTATCTGTCGATGGCCAGCTTGGCTGCAAATCAGCTCGTGCTGATACCAGAGCTGAATTTAGTCGTGAGAGATAAGGGGGCTCTTGCAAGTTTCCTGCTGCTCTGGTAATTTAAAAAGCGTAAATGTTTTTCCAGTTTATCTCCTTGGTATCCTTGATTCTGCCCAGCCTCTGTGTGTAGAAGTGAAGCATTTTAGTCAGCCCTAATCTCTTTCCTTGACACAAGAATTTCTTCCCTTAGCATAGTCCACTAGCAAAAAGGCCATTTTGTTTCTTTACTGAGGAAAGAAGGAAGAACCTGGAAGACTCTTTTCCTTTGTTGTCTCTGTTAATGTTGCTTGGGAATAACTGTGTGTAACGGAAATAATGTCAACTTCCGTGGTGAGAGCTCCCTCAGGGCTGATGCAGAAGTGGGAACAAGGGGAAAGACAAGGCGCTTGGCTGCTCCACAGCTGTCAGTAACTGCGGTTGGCATTTCTTGTCCTGCAGTTTCTAGAGGTGGCTGTAGTTTCTCACAGACGTTCACACTTGTTGAACGTCGGATGTTTAAGTTTAATGTACGAATCTGTCACTCTCACGTGTTTCTCTTCTCTTGAAATTACACCTGTATCTTCCCTTTCATACCAGGCTTGAAAGAAATGGGATTTTTGGATGGAGATGAGGGGGCTGTGAACTTACTGTGCTGAAGTGCTCGTGAGGATGGGGGCAGCACTTAAAAGCTGAGTGGTTAAGAAAGCACCTGCATGGGCAGGTCAGCATATGAAAAACTTCTGTAAGGGTCCACATAAATGTGGCAAAACATGCACATGTTCCTCGACACGTGGTTCCATCTTTACATCCTGCAGCTGTGTTGCAATAATCCGGTTTTTTCCCTGGCAGTGCTCCTGACATGGCTCGTGTGCCTTCAGGAGGCTGCAGCAATTCCTGCTTCCTGTTTCATATGTAGGTGCTGAGCTGCAGTGACTGCAGGAAATCCACAGTACCGGATTTAGTACTTGGTGACTCAATCCACTGTGTTGTATTTAGTGCTTCGCAAGTTACATGCAGTTACAGTATTAGATAAAACTGTTGCTTGTGTTTTTGAAAGAGGTTTGACCCAAGCTTTTAATTCTGGTTGTTTCAGAGACAGAATAAAATTGATGGAGCCTCTCTCAAGGGGAAAGAATTAATTTTAAATTGAACCTGTTTCATTTTTCAATGCTCATGTTCAGTCAGTGCTGAGCTTGCTAATGGTTAAGTTGCTCTAGAAGACCAAGGTGAGGTCTTCCAAATTTGGGCTAGGGATAGAGCATTTTGCATTTTTCTTTTTTTTTGTCAGTGATTCTGTGTCACTGATCCTCAAAAGTGATTTTCACATTTGATGGCTGTTTGGCAGCCAAGTGAAAATTGCTGGAGGTTCTGGAAATGTGTGGTTTTGTTTGAAGCTGGTAACAGGAAACTGAGCAGGAAAAAACTAGAAAGCTCTGTAGCTAAAATCTCTACCAAGAAGCAAAAACAGGATGGATACAAAACCAGCTCTCTGCGCGTTATTTTGGAGCTTTGTTGTTTATTAAAACTGACTTCCTGCAATTGTTCCCAAAACTGATGCATGGTGCTTTTTTTTTTTTCTTTTTAAGAAATGAAAATGCTGGAGAGTTTGGCTTCCATAGAAGGGGGACTTTATTAATTTCAGGCAGTAAGAAGCAGATAATTTGAATTAACACTTAAAAAGGAATTGTCACTGGGCTTTACTGTGATGCAATCTCCTGTGTGGTAAACAGAGCTTGTTAAACTTCCAGAGGTGACTGTCTATGCATGCCCCCATTATTTGGTGCTCATCAGAGAGGTCAAAGCTGATGCAATCTTTAGCTTTCTACCAGGTTCTGGAGTCTTAGGCAGTGTTTGTGTCTCCCATAATGTAGTCTGACATACTTGCTGTTGCAGTAAAGTTTGCAGAATTTCAGATCTTCCAAACTCTGTGAAACGTTGCTACTAAAAAATCTCTTTACAAATGCCAAGGAACCTGCCAAGAGCCTGTCTGTTGAGTGCTGAGATTGTGTTGAGATGGGGACTGGGAGGCCTCAGGAATGTGGGAAGAACTTGCTGTCCCCCCAAAGCCTGGTGTGCTTTGGTTTTGGGCCTGCCTCCCTGTGTGTTCAGAGCAGGCAAGTAATGCTTGGAAAATCAAGTCATGGAACTGGAGATTTTGAAATTTTGGAATACAAAAAGGAACACACAGTTGCACTAAAGTAAGAAGAATCACAGTCACACTAAAATGAGAGGGACCAAAGACCCCTTGGTAGGGGTTGGTCAGCTTCCCCTGCCTCAGCAGACCTGACCTGCAGCTCTGCCTTGCACAGTTGTGTCTTTCTCCAGTGCATGAAGTAGCAGGAGGTTGGAGGTGAGCAATGTGTTTGCTACAGAAAGTTTGGTTAAGGAGTGACACATAGTTTAAGGAGTGACTCTTACCAGTTCTGGTGGTCTCTCTCTTGCAGTTTTGGAACCCTGATTGCGATTGGAGTCACTGTTTGTGCAGTGATTATCATCACTGTTGTTCTGTGCCTCACCTGTTCCTGTTGCTGTCTCTACAAAGCATGTCGAAAACCACGGCGTAAGTACCTCTATTTTTCCTTTTTCACATCTTGGAAAAGACTTCTCCACCCCTGCCCCCCAGGACAATGGTGTTCCTATAAAAGGTAAAAAAATAATCTTGCCTTACCTCTCTGCTCAAAAGTTGCAGTGCCTAATCATTAAAAAGAAGCCACTTCAGAATGTAAAGTTGCAGAGAGATATTCTGGAATGTTTTCTGAGCATTTAGAAATTCTCCTTCCCCACCCAGTGTGGGGGTTTGGGGATTTTTTCTTTGTTAAGGTAAACAGGGGATAGGATAACATTTAGATTTTTTCCCAGTGTCTTAATCGTATACCTGAAAAATAGACTAGAGGTGCAGGACTGCAACAGTGCAATGTTGAGCAAAGTCTTTAATTGTAGCATAAAGATGAAGGATGTCTCAAACCAAATTATTGCAGTTTATTAGAAAGTAAGTACTCCCTTATTGCAGTAAGAGATATGAACCAAAAATCCAAGGTCAGCTCCTACAAAAATCAATGAATTAAATGTGTGTTTGCCTTTCTGCCTGTTACTTAGAGAAAGAGGCACTAATACATGGATTTATTAGTGTGTACACAAAAGGAAACTCACATGGACAGTCATGGTAGGAAGCTCCTTACCTAATAAAGGAGATCTTTATCACCTTAGTTATTAAAAGCAAATAATGTTTTGAAATGAGCAGCTTTTCCAGTCTTATAGCAAGTGATAGATAACTTGGCTGCAGGGTTGAGTTCCTGGTTTTGGAAGAGTCCCAGGAAAGAATTCTTTGCTCTTGGTAGCTGAGAAGCAAGGAGGTAAGTTGGGTATTTTCTGGGACCACCAGCACTAACCATGTTCCTGTTCCTTGTTTGTAGCTGTTGTGACCACCACTGCCACCACCACAGTGGTGCACGCTCCCTATCCCCAGCAGCCAGCAGTGCCACCCAGCTACCCAGTAGCTCCATACCAAGGGTACCAGCCCGTGGCCATCCAGCCCCAGCCGGGGATGCCGGTAGCGCCGTACCCTGCGCAGTACCCTCCGCCCTACCCCACGCAGCCCTCGGGACCCCCAGCGTACCATGAGACGGTGGCAGGTAAGGCAGCACTGAGGGCTGCTTCGTCTCTTGAACACCTAAAGAGACAGTTGCTCTGGAGTCAATTGTGTATTTATTGCTTTATATTAATGTAAGTGTCAGCAAATTATGTAGAACTCAGGTTATGGTGGATGCTGTAATTCACCCTTGCGGAAATCTTGTCACCATTTCTATGTTAAGCATTGCCAGAGGAGGTGTGAGCTGGAGCTGTACTGCCAAAGTGGTGTGTGGGACTGTCAGTGGGTCCAGTAGAATATTTTACTAGTTCAGCTGACACTTCCTGTCAGATCAAAGCCCAACTAATGTATTTTTATAGGAGTTGGGTGTTTCTTCATACCCTTTCTAATCTAATATCTGCTAGCTTTATTCTGTAAGAGCATGTAGTGACAGGACATGAGGAAATGAATTCAAACTAAAAGAGAGTAAATTTAGATTAGATATTAAGAAACAAGTTCTTCCCTGTGAGGGTGGGCAGGCCCTGGCACAGGTTGCCCAGAGAAGCTGTGACTGTCCCTGGAAGTGTCCAAGGCTAGGTTGGGTGGGGGCTCAAATGGGAGGTGTCACTGTCCATGGCAGGGGGTTGTAACTGGGTGGTCTTTGAGGTCCCTTGCAATTCAAACCAATCTGTGATTCTATGAAGTGTTTCAATCTATACACAGATGGTATTCTTTAGCAGTTTGTCACTATGTTTAGAGAACACCAAGTCTGATCAACTTCAGACCAATTTGTCGAAAAACAGCAGTTAGAGTTACCAGAATCCTTTTCACTTCATCTTTCTTTCTTTCACAGCATTGTGTTCATGCATCCATATTGTTGCAATGACTAATTCCCACTTCTGCTGGTAATACTTGTTCTCTGAGCAATTGGCTCCTGGTTCTTAAGAGGAGCCAAAACTTGGCTGTTGCCTGTCACAGGGCCTTCAAGTCCTCTTACAAACCACATGGTTTATCCTTCCAAATAACAAGCAAAGTATAATCCTGGTTAGTAGATAATGCCCTTAGAAAGTAACTTCCAGGACAACTCGGATATAAAATGGCTTTTCATTGTCTGAAGCATTTGTAAACCAGTTAGAATTGTGTATTAATGTGCAAACCAGCCCCACATGTGAAAACACTGACTTGGCAGGCCTGTTGAGTCTGTTTTTCTGTTATAAATGCCAAAGAAGCTGTGGGTTTTATGGGATCATGCCAGAGTGCTTTGGCTTCATCTTTTACGTGTAAGGGAGCCAATAAACTAGTCATTTTACTTCTGCTCTCTGGTTTCTGAAACTGTTGCTGGTTTGTTAGTTCTTAAAACAGTTGGGTTTTTATTTCTGGGAGCATAGCAAAGCACTTTCCATGTTGCCTGCTGAGAATGTCTCACAGTGAGGGTTCTTTCCTTCATTTCTCCTGTCTATTAACCAAGGAGCAGGCTCTTAATTAGGTCACATGCCAGGGAGAGAATACCTGCTCTGCCACACAGCAGCCAAACCCACTCACTTTACAAGATCAGCAGGAGATAACAACACTTACACTTTCCAGGGATCTGATCAGGTGCTGCATTACTTGAACTAACTTGTGCTGTTTCACAGACCTGGAAATGAAGGTGCCATTTGTGAGCAGCTTGTCCCAGAACACTAGAAAATAAGGGTACCCTTCCAAGGGTTACACATCTAGTCTATAAAGTCAAGCTCATTAATGGCTCAGTAGTGGTGGGATACTTTTTTCCCTTTTATTTTACCTTTTTAGTTAACTCTGTGACACTTAGTAGGGAAAGCATTTTCCATGAAGGAATCATAAGGTTTGCTTTCTGTAGTCCTTTTTATTTTCCCCACTGGTTTATTTTTAACTTGGCACACTATCAGGTCTATCCTGTTGTTTGTGCACCCCCAACTTCCACTGGCTCTTTTTTTGGACCAGACCTGCCCCCTTTTTTTTGGACTAGGTTCTCCCCTGAAGGCCAACCATGTGCTTGTGGCTGTCATAGTTCACATGCACACTTAGCATCAAAAAAAAACCCCAAATCCCACAAGAAGGAAGGTTTTTGTGATTTCATTTCTGAAATGCAGATGCTTTGTGAGTGAGCACAGGCTGTTCTCAAGCCCAGTTAAGATGCTGGATAAGTTGAACCTCTTAATCGTATGCTCAAAAGAGAACTTGTCATTTTATATGTAGAATTCAGAATGTACATTTTACAAATTGTTTTTTTTCTTGTGTTTTCCTTTTGCAGCTGGTGCTGGAGCCCCTTACCCAAGCCAGCCCCCTTACAACCCTGCTTACATGGATCCTCAGAAACCCACCTATTGAAATGCTCTTCTACTGTGCTTCCGCATACAAAACTTCTTACAGTACAGTTTGTTCTGTTTACACCCTGCACCTGTAGTCTATTTTTCTGGAAGACAGCAATCTTTTGTCTAAGTAAAGTGAAAATTAATTCAGTATCCTTTTTTTTGTGTTAATGCACCAAGGAAGGAGTATTTTTCTTGCAGAAGTTGTTAATTTATACCTCAAGCAAACACAAAAAGAGATTTTGCTCTGTGTACAGTGGGAAGCACGAAGTACTTCAGCAGTGTGAGTACTTCAGAAATACAGAACCACAATAACATTTGCTGTGCAATAAGTTTGAAAGGAGTGGTCTAATATGAGCATTGTCAAACACCCAAAGCTGTAGAAATCTTTTGCACAGTATTAAAACATAGAAACTTTTAAGAAACTACCTGATACATGTTATGTATGTTCTGCCTGTTTTGAAGCTACTGTTGTTAGGTAAGCTGCCATTCAGTACGTTTCATTTACCATTCAAAAGGGAATTTTCCTTTGTTGCAACACATTTGCCTTGAGTAAGGAGTGCAAACCTTGTTTAATTGTCTTTGAACTAGTTCTAAATAGTGTGAGTTGGTGATTTCCTTGTTTTCTTTCCCAGTTTGAAGGCTTTAAAACTGCACCTCCATTGGGTGTTAGAGCCAGAAATTAGCAACAAATCCAAACCCTCTGCCACTTAACAGACCAAATATCTCAAAAGCTGAAAACCTAAAAATTCTTCACAAAAATTATTGGATATTTCTTGTTTAGGTATTGTTGGACAAGCTTACTCCAGTCATTTCTTGTGATGAGTTTGGAAGAAAAACTGGCACTTTAATCACATGTTAAGCAGAAGTACCTGCCAGCATTCAGTCTTGCCTCATCACAGGGAAGGAATTTATTTTACAGGAGAGATGGTATGTCAGCAGTAGATTGGGGTTTTCAAATGCTTAGGGCTTTTCACTATCTCTAGTGGGAACTGTAGATGGCAGGAACCTAAAATTACAGACCTTTATAAACTCAGTCTGCATTTGAATAACAATATGCAGGGAGGGATAAGAAATCCCAGCCCAACATACAGGAGGGATTAAAATTCCCTTTTGTCTTAAACATTCCCATAAAGCAGAACAGAAGGTGAGAAGTCAGGGAAAGAAAGGGTTTGGTCACAGCCAGGTGGTGTATTTTTAATCAGGTAGTGCTTTCAGTCATGAAACATGTGGAGACATCCTCATTACTCTGACCACTGCTGGGGCTTTTGGCTCTGTAAATCTTGTATTGCTCAAACAAAAAGTTTGGGGTTTTTTTTTGTTTAGTGTCCTCTACAATTCTGTCTTTTCTGACATTGAAATACAATTTGTTTTTAATCCTCATAGAGCTATCTAGTTAGTTGTATGTATAACTTTAATGTATCTTTTACACTGATTTTACTTTTTTAGAGAGGCCACAGCCATTTGTCCTGTGATTCTACATTTGGGGTATGTTATTTTTTGGTGGCATTTTTTTACCTCATATCCTGGATGGATATTGCTGCTGTCAAAGGCAGCCTTGTTTCTCTTCCTGATTTTTTTTTTAGTCTATTTTTTGATTATTCCGATTATTTTTTATTTTTTTTAAAGAAAGTTTTCAGGGCATTTCAGAAGAAACTTAGTAGAAAGTTTTTAGCATTGAAATTCATGCCAACCTGTGCTCCTCTGTTACACCTCTCTGAGTGCTGAAGTTAACAGCATGAAGTGGTGCAGAAGGCACTCACAGAGCATGAGTCCCTGTATCCTGTGTGTTCCTCCTCTTTCCTGCCTTGTCAGCTGAGAAATTCAGAAATGCTTCGTTACACTGTTAGACAACCAGAACTGGATTGTGTGTCCTGTGTGGAGAATGAAGGGTTGCCTCAGAAACCTGGAATGTTTCTGTGTGGGAGGGCACTGAGTAACTGCAGAAATAACTCCCTTGCTATAGACCCCGTGTGTTTATTCATGTAGAAGGAGGGCAGAGACTATTCCAGCACCTTTGGATGGAGCCTGCTCGTCCTCCATCAGGTGTGACAAATGGAACAGTTTGTGGCAGTTTTGGTAATGTTATATTTTGGTTATGAAAGGGAAATCTGCGACTTCATGACAGGTTTGCTCAGTCCTCATCCCTAAGGGAGACAGTGGGAAAGTGAAGTGGCAGCAGTAGCAGAGGTTCCCAAGTGGGAAGTTTTGGTGTGGAAGTTGTACAGGCCAAATAGCCTGTCCTGAATGGCCCCTGCTGAGTGTGCAGGGGTGGGAGGAGAGGACAGGAAGGGTTAAGGAGGTTGAAAAGTCATACTTTTCCTCCAGTGGACTTGTGCTAATGACACCTGTGTACAAGTGAAGAGATGAAGCATTAATGGACAAGGAACTACTTTAACTACTTCAGCAGTAGTGTTACTAATTCCATTAAAAACTCACTGAGAGAAACCCATCGAGTTCACAATTGGAGCAGTTAATCAGATCTTTTCTTATCGTTAGCGTGTTCATCATCATTAACAATAAGGTGTAGGACCAAATTTTATTTACCTGTTGCCCTGCAACCTGTTGAAGCTTGTTTTCATATAGTGAAAGGGATGGAATGGTTATAGAAAAAATGGAGAAGATGATCCATAAATTTTTAGTTAAGCACTGCTGATGTGTCATTCCAAATAGCTGTTGCCTGCACATCACTAGTTACCCACAGTGCTGTTGGGAGGGGGAACAGAACTAAAACTTTAAATGTTGAAAGAGTTTATCTTAATTTGTTTTAACTCTGTAAGTGCCTTTGTTTCAGAAATGTTTTGTGGAATTAAATACAGTAGAACATTTTATTGTATTGAATTTACTAGATAATCATTGCTGCTTTTGTTACATACTGTAACCTCGCTTTGTATGTTGTTTGTAGGTTAAACATAAGTATTCAAACCAAATGGCATAAACTCTATGCACCTTTGTAATAAATGCAGTGTTTGAAGTACATTCCGTCACCTTTTCCTTAGCCTCATTTAAGGGTGTATCTGCAAAGCTACATTTCACTTCATCATGTTTGATAGCTCATTTTGTATCATGAATATCACTTCTGGTAGTGAACACTAAGTCAAGCCTAATCCTAAAATTACAGGTATCCACGTACAATAAAGACAATGTAAGCTCCTGAATGATTAAGCTAATCCAGAAGGCCTTGTCTGGTCTAAAGAGGACATTAAATGCATGAAGTTTGAATGCATTGGCTACCAAATCCCAAGACATTTGAAAAGTCTGGTGTAGCCAAGATGATAAATTTCAAAGTCTATAATTTGATTAAAGTTTAATATCTTCTCAGCATGTATTTAGGCTTGTGTGTTGAGTATCATTTATCAAGTTGACAGCTCACTGTGTGGTAAGTGATGTTTTCTACTCTGTGTGAGAATGTGTTTTGCTGATGTGTTTGTGTATTTTATAGTTCTGAAAAAAACTGGTTTTGGAATGTTGTGTTCATGCCCCTGACTCATTAGTCTTTCATTTGAAAATATTTTCTTTGAGCAGGTCAAGAATGCTCTTTATAAGACACTGACCAGCACTGAATTAGTTGAGGTTATTTAGTGTATCGTCATTATTACATTGACTTGCCAGCTAAGGTCCAATGTAGGAGTTAAAAGGAGACAGGGAGAAACACATGTTGCAAGTGAAATACAGATCATTTCACTGCCAGTTTTATTGCACATTTTCTCAACAGAATTTCTATTAGTTAAATGAGCACAGCAGACAAAACATATGCTCCTAAAAACCTCAATCTAGAAAACATGTAATTAATGTTTGGGCTAAAGTGACGCCAGGAAATCCCAGAGTTATTTCTGATGTTGCCACTGCTTTTTAGTTCATCTGTTTTTTTTTTCCCCCTGATTTTTTAGCAGGTGCACCTGTGCAGTGTGGCTGGATTTGAGAAGTGACGTCCAGAGCAGCCTCCTCCTGTTGAGAGGAAAGCTCTGTGCCTTCCCCTCTCTCTGCACATGGGGCTGAGGAGCAGGAGCTGCTGTTGTCATTAAAACCTGCAGATTCCTTTAACGAGCACTTAGGGCTTTCGAGGTACCTTCAGCCTTTATTGCAGTAAAATGTCACACAGGAGAGCAAACTGCTGAGCTAAAAAGGTGAGAGCCTGGGATTGGGTGAGGAATAGTGCTATATTATCTTCTCATAATGTTTAATCAGGACTTGTTTATGGTAGTGTGAATTTTTCCATGGCTGGGTTGTGTGGAGGAGCTGGACACAAAGGAGGGAAAAACTTCAGCAGTTGTTGCCAAACCAGCAATTCCTGCCTATTTTATTTTTTTCCAAGTATAGAAACTCAGTATTGAATCTAGGCATGTGTGATAACCTGCCAGGTTTGCTTTAGCCAGTGGTTTAGGGTCTACTTTTTCCCTCTGGTTACTATTTGACCTCATATGGTTATTGTAGCCTGTGCCACAGGAACCTGGTCAGATTTACAGCTTTTCAGTGAGCCATATGTAAGGGGGAAAACACGAGTTAAATCTGCCAGAGGAGAAATAAAGCTGAAGAAAATGTCATATTGGCCTTTCCATAGCTCAGGCTTCTGTACTGGTGGAGTAGCCTCCTCTGCTTCACCTTCCTGTGGCAGCCTCTGCTCAGGGCGAGTGAGACGTGTTATAAAGGATGTTTTTCTGTTGTAAAGGGATTTGATTGGGATCAGACAAAAGTGCTTTTGTCAGTACAGGATAGTGAGGAAGCTCTGCCTGGTGCAGTGAGGCACAGACCCCTTCTGGTTCCCCTGTGCAGTTCGGAAGTGATGCCATTTCTACCTCTGTGCTGTCCCTCCTCTCCTGCAAACCTGTTTCACTTTTTATTTCACTGGAGTGAAGAACAGTTCAAGATGTTTGTGAAATAACCTGTGATATCCCATTTCCCTTACTGCAGTCAAAATAACTTTCAAATCAGTCACTGGAAACTTTCTGTTCTAACATTTGCTCCTGCAGTTGGATTTGTGGATGGCTCTCTGATATTACTTGGGCCCTCGAGTCAGGTAGGATGTCCTTCACAGGCTGCTGGACAGGTGTTGCAGCTCAGCTGTGCTGTAAAGAAGGTTCTTTAGTAAAACAAATTGTTCAACTTCATTCTCAAAACACCAGCCTACAACATGGCTGATGCATGGACAAAAATATTGGTTAGGAGACTGCAGTTACTGGTTGTTGTATTCTAACCATGTAGGAAAATAAACTCTCCATATCCTGGAGGTGTTTTCAAAAGCAGGTGACCCCCTGAGCAGCCATTCAGAGCAATTGGGCACTGCCACAGTAGGACTGAGCCTTCCAAGGTCAGTCTGTGCTCAGCACTCTGGCTGTTGGCAGCTACACTTCATACTGAGGTGATGGCCCTCACTCTTGGAAGCACCTGGATAAATTTCAGCCACAGGGGGTTTGTAGATCTTTATAAAACTCACAGACCACCTTTTTTATCACTCTGCTATTAGAATCAATGGTGTGCAGTTTTTAACAATTTACACTGGAAATGTAAGTTTGTATTTGCTGTTACATTCACAGCAGATAGTAGTCAGCCTTTTTGTAAGCAGAACTGCTACATTTAACTTTAATTATAACCATTTGGCCACTGTAACCATAAATAATATTGCAGACAGTAACATATAAACATTATTCAATGGTCAAGATGACTTACTCTTCTAACAGTTTGGCACAGGCTTGTTTTTTAAGCAGTTTCACACTAGTGGGATTAATATGAATAAAAACAACTCTGGGATGTTGCTACATGATGAGGTATTTTGTATTTGCCATCTTTACTTGGTTGATAAAAATGGAGTTTGAGGCCTGATGACACAAAATAGTTGTATGTCTTCTCAGTGGAAGGTTTGTTTGATGAGGAGCTGGACTAGATGAGCCTCAGAGGCCCCTTCCAACCTCCCCCAGTCAGTGATCCACAAGGTGTGGAAAGGGCAGTTCATTGAGCATTAAAAACCCAGCTCTGGTGAGCTCAGCTTATCCAAGGGGAAACTGGTTGCCATCCCCACAGGCAAGGAATCAGAGGGGTGGCTGCAGCTGAGGAATGTGATAATCATGTGTAGAACATGCCCAGTGGTTTTCCTTGTTGCTCAACACTTCATTGTTCGGTCCTGTGACTGCTCTCAATGCCAGAGTAAATTCCTCTTCTCAGTTAATACAGAGGCACAGCTTATCCATAACATCTTGGAGAAATGCAAACTGGCCATGGGAAAGCTGCTGTGCTGGGAATTCTTCAGGGAGTGTCTGATGAGAACTGCCTGTTGGTTTTGGGTCATGAAGACGGTAAACCAGTAGCCCCAAAATGTGTACAAAAGCTTCAGTTTCTTTCAGGTGATAATCAGCTGATGCATACATGGTTGGATCTTTTTAAGCCTAAGAAAAATCCCAAGAGAATATAAAAAGGGAAGAATTACTGAAGGTCAGTACAATCTTGCAGGAAACTTGACAAAAGATTGGTCACTGTAAATGATTTAACAAATAATTAATTATGGCAGTTCTGTAGGTATATTTTTTCTGCCTTTTCTCTTTAGGGGTGCAGCCTGTTTTCTTTAGGAATGTGAACTTTTCAGTCACAGAAAATGCCTTCTATTTTAAAAGCTATAGTTTAATTTCATAACACGATGTTACTGTAATTCCTGCCAGTGACAGTGAAGGGATTGGGGTTTGTTTGGAGTATGTATCCTGGGTTAGACCACTTTAAAGTCAGAAGTTGGAAAGAAAACTCAGTGGGAGTGTAAATGTACATGTGCAGGTGGTGTCTGTTAGTGGGTGGATGGGAGGGGATGCAGAGCCAGGAAGGGAACAGTTAGAGATTTTCCTGGCAGTCTTTTCCACAGATAGCACTTCTGTTTATATAAAGTTCAGCAATAATCCACTTCTCCCTTTTTCCAAGTTGCCATACACACACCCTTTAGATGAAGCCAGGAATTTTTTAAACAAGTTTTTATAACCAGCTGGCTTCAACAGTTTGGGATTCCTTAACTGGTTTTTGTCCAAACTCTTCTTAACAGTTCATTTGGCCTGTTCACCCAAAGGGGTTTAAATGTATCTTATCTCTATGAACTCAAATTGTGTTTAGAGAATCCAAGTGGTGGTAACAGTTGAGAAGTGATGGCAGGTCACTGCATTTTGGGCTATTGTGACTGTCCTATCTTTGTTAGAGCTGTCCTAAGCTTGCCACTCTCAGGAGGCTCAGGGCTTTACCACAGCTCATGCTCATGGGACTGTTCTTAAAGAATTATCTCAACATTTACTTTGGTTTTGAGGAAGGAAAGGGCTTTCACAAAACATTCCCAAACTCTTCTCTCTAATCTAATGGTGAAGGCCAGGAAATGCTGTGTTTGGTGTCTTTTTTTGGTGTATTGAGTTTTTATTTTTTTATTTAACATGGATAAGTCAAATATTCTTTTTGTCACACAAGCTCTGCAGCATGTCTTGTCCAGGGCCCTGCTGGCAGCTCCAGGGTTGTGACCATGCAAGCATACACAGGCTCAGAAAGCTTTGCTGTTATGTTCCTTGCTGCATTTAAGCAGGAAAATGGCAGTTTTCCAGATGCTACAAGGGACTTGAAACCTGTTACTGAGAGGAGCAAGTTGGCAACTTGTGATTCACAGAAAGGACCTGGCCCTGCCTCTGCAGAGTTGCTGCTCAGGGAGGAGGAGGCTGAGCCCAGGCTGTGCTGGGGGAGCTTTGGCCCTTGGGAGGTGCTGGATTAATTCCCTGGTTATTCTTGCATAGCAGCTTCTGGAAAAGTTCCCTTCCAAAGCAAAAAACAAGTCGGGAGCTTGCTGAGCCCACTGGAGTGGGGCTCTTTGCCCCAGTGCAGGACCAGAGAACTGAATGTTTCCCGGTTTTCCAAGGGCTTCCTTCCCACTGCAGTATGGTCTCTCCTCCTCCTGTTCCCCAGATCCAGGCCTTTTCTGATTGAAGTGCCAGTTGAAAAAAAAGCTCTCCAATTTATAAATACAAACCCGTAGCTCACTTGAGTAGCACTCACACCTCGCTTTTGAGCTGTAGTCACAGGAAAATGGAGACCATAGAATGACATTTCCATTCCATTCACAGCAGTTTCATACAGGATGAAATTCATAACCAGAGCCAGTCATAAGCCATTGAGTGGGTTTGCACAGAAAGTAGTCTATTGCAGTATCATTCTCATCTCAAAATTTGTTTACTTCCAGCTACATTTAGATGGCACTGAAATAATTACAACAAAGAAATGTGTCTTATTTGTGCTGCCTTTGAGTGCAACCTCTTTAGATTATCACTTACTAAAGGTGTGGTTTAGAGTTCACATTTGCACTGGCAATGGTTACGAGGGTTGGGATGAGGAAGGACAGGTCTTTGCTACATGTTGGTTAGCTGGAGTCCATTCCTTGCTCTTCTGGCTCAGGAGGATACAACTCATCCAAAATCAGCTCTGCAACAACAAATGGTCATGTTTCAGAGTCATTTTTTCTCCTTGGTACAGTGTAACTATAGCTGGGATCTGCACTGTAAAACACTGACTGGAGAGGACTGCAGCGAATTCCCTTTCTGAAGGTTCCAGCAGGCAGGTCTTTAGATTTGTGTTTTGTCACACAAACCTCTCCCCCTCTTTCATGCTTTTCTTAGGGTCACCTTCCACTATCCCAGCTTACTCCAAGCCCCATCCAATGTGGCCTTGGACACTTCCAGGGATGGGGCAGCCACAGCTTCTCTGGGCACCCTGTGCCAGGGCCCCAGCACCCTCACAGGCAAGGGTTTTTTACTAGTGGCCAATTTAAACCTACTCTCTTTCATTCTGGAACCATTCCCCCTTGTCCTGTCATGACATGCACTTGTAAAAAGTCCCTCTAAATGCATGCTGGTGTGTGCAGATTTTGGGGCAAGGGAGGAGAGCTGGGGGAAAAAGTTAAAAAGTGGAAAAAACCCACTATGATTGCTGAAAGCAGGTGTAATGCTGGACACCTGGAATAATGATTTTTAAAATTAAAATAAGGTATAGTGCAGATTTTTCTGCTAAAGAGAGCTGGAGTGTTGGATTCTGTCAGACCAGAGTGGAGGGGAGTATTTCTATGGAGAGAAGAACAAGATACAACTATTAAAGAAGATCAGTAGGACAGTGATTCAGTACCATGAATATTGAGAAGCACAAGACTATAGACTGAGTGCAGAGGTCTGAGCAACAACCATCCATGGTACTTGTTAGACGAGCAAAAGGACAGAAGTGAAATTTCTATTTCTACAGCGTGGAAAAAAGCAAACATCTGGCTGGTTTTTACCTTCACAGGCACTCAGTTTTTGAGTCTTTTTGAGAATGGCTCTTATGCCTGGCATGGCTTGGTCATACTGATGGAGAACTTCCAAGCAGTGTTCGTGGAACAGTTTATCTTTCTGAGATAGGCTGTGTAAGAGTAAAACAGCATCCCGTAAAAACTGGATAATTTGTTCCTTATGTGCACACAAGCTGTTCTCAGCTCTTCTAATCCTCATCCACTGTCTGTGTAACATTATAATTAGTGCTTTAACCACCTGCAGGAGGAAGAACATAAAGTAAAAATACAGTAGCAGAAAACTTCTTTCATTGTGAACTGTACTGATTAATCTCTTCAAACTTTCAAACTCCAGAATATTGTCTAGCAAGCCAAGGCAACCTCCACAGGATGTGGCATCCTCTAAAGTACAGGTCACTTCTGTTTCATTGTAGCTAAAATAAAAGGGGCAAAAAGCTATTCCAGCACTGAGTACCTTCAAGTTCTGAGCAGATTAAAGTCAGGGATGGTGGTGACGTACCTCGAGGCTGCACTGACAGTCTGTGCCAGGTAACACTGCTGGGCTGGGGCACCTCGTGCACCGTGTCAGGAGCCTGACTGCCTGTTACAAACACAGACTGTGTTACAGGCAGTACTAACTGCACACAGGGAGAGGTAGAAATGACATTTCATTGCTGGTTTCAAACATTCCTGGGTTTTTTATTAACACTTGATCTCTCTTACCCCCAAAATTGTAAAGGTTTTTTCCCTGTAAAACTTTACAGACAGAATCTGCCTTGCACAGAAACCTTTTCAGCTTTCTGATGAGCAGCTATTGAGGTCAGTGGGCCTTAATTCACTGCATACAAATGTGTTTACACTTTATATAACAGTACAGGTAGGAGGATAATGGAAATGGTTCAAAATTACTTAAAATGAGAGCAGAAATAGAAGAAACAGAACCTCAAGTCACCTCTGTCACTACGAACTACACAAATTAAGTTCAAAAGCCTTTCTTTTTATATGTAACCATGGATATTATACAGCAAGTTGGCAATTCCACTGAACACAAGGAATATAATCCAAAATCACTACAGAGTGCATTTGAGATGCAAGAGAGGGAATTAATACAATAAAAATGAAACAGAGATCTTGCTTCTTTTTACTCTTCTATTGATCTAAAAGCAAAATAAAGCTTGGTCTTGAACATCTGTAGCCATTCTAGAATCTATTGTTTTTTCAGTGACTTAAACGACTATTATGACAGATTTCTCTTTAAGAATAGTTGCTGATTCAGTTTCAAGAAGGTCCTTTTAAAAAAAAATCAATGCAGTCCTTCCTGCAGGCCCATACTTGCAGTTTTGTATTCCAGCTAGAGAAAGAAATGGTTTTCAGACAGTTTGTGCACTATCCTGCTCCTCCCACTCCCCCAGCTGGAAAGAGCAGGGTAGAGCATATGGACTCACAGCCGTGGTTACCTCTTGTTCCAGCTGAAGCCAAAGCATTTCAGATGCTGATTTATCTGGTCTTGATGTAATATACATGTACAGTGCAAGAAGAAGGCAGGTGTCTGAAACAGAGATGACTTTGTTCTTTTCCCAACTAGTCAACTGTTTATGACAAAAATTAATTCTATTAATTAAAAATTAGTTCACATTTTGAGTGCTATCCTAGGACTCATGGCCCAACTTCTTGCTTTATTTCACACATCTTCAGAAGTGCTGAGGAAATTAGTATCCCTAAACTTTCTATGTGCCTTTGTAGTAATCCTGTCCTACTTCATTCATGAGGAACTGGACAGAGACCATTTGTCACGCAGAGTAGTGGAATCCCAAAACTCAACAATGCACAGATATTTAAACTTCAATACTCCTCAACCCCCCTTTTTTCTTCACCAATCTTCAATATAACGAATGCTAATCTTGAAATTTTTAAAAATTCACATGGCTATCAAAAGCACCATATGTAAACAGATACCACAAGACAAATAATCTTCAAATAAAAAAATGCACTAGAAAACAAGGTTTCAGGTAACACAGCAGGCTTTTTGGGGTTTTAGCACCTTGGAGCGAGGCTTGTTTGCACTTCTTTTAGTCATGAAAACAGTTCCCTGTGCTCTGCAGGCTTTTACCTGAGTGAGAGCAGAGCTGAGCAGCCAACCCATGGTACTGAGCAAGGACACACAACAGCCTCACGGTGAGGAGGACGGCAGGCACGGGGGTCTCTGGACACAGGCAGTGCTGAAGGGTCTGGCTGCCCAGCAGGTGCTGAAAACTTCAAAAGAAAACTCTGTTAGAAATGGGAAAATACACTATTTCTTACACAGCACCATAATTTGTGCCCTTTTAGCTATTCAGAACTGATCGCCAATTGGGTGTCATAAATACAAAGTATACCAAAAACCAGTTACACTTGGCAGTCACTGCAATTCACAGTCGTTGTGCTGAAGTGTCTCACTTTTGAGTGGCATTTTACCTGCAAGAATGAGACCCTGTGCCTTCCTTCCTTATGTACCTCCCAGCAACCATAAAAAAAACCCAAAATGAATGTTACAGATACTCTGATCCACTGCATGTGGCCTTAAGAAGTTTCCTCCCTTTCAAACTGGTCAGGGATCATTGTCACACTCATTAGCAGCAAAGGCAGCAGAAAGATCCTCAGCTGCTTCCCAAAGGTGATCTGAGAAATGTGATTTCTCTCATACATGGCAAAACTTCGACTGTATCTGCACAGATTAGTTTCAACAGAGGATTAAAACTGCTAAACACCAGAGTCTGAAATAATTTTAAAGCTATTACTGACTTACTTTACTAGCAAGTCCATTGTTGAATTTTCAGCTAATTTCACCAAAACCTTTAGGCTTTGGCTCAGGATTCTGTCAGTCTGGGAGCCCCTTGCAGCAGAAAAAGCTAAAACCTGAAGCAGCTTTTTAAACAAGGAATGTTGAGCTCGATCATTACTGGGAGCATCCTGTGGAGCTGCCGGCGGCCCTCCTTGTGTCCTGGTATCTTCTTTATTATCACACTGATTGTCACACAACGCATTTTTGTCCGTCTTGGGAACCTGTTCATCTCCAGCATAAGCAGAACCCTTTTCGACTCCAGCAGCCAGCAATGTGTGGACAACATCGCGGCTATAGAAAACCAAGTAATAAAGAATTCCCAGGGATATAAGTGCAGTTTCCTCAAGAGACAACCTGAAGTCCTCCTTACTCGACACGGTACTTGTGCTGGTGCTGGAAGAAACATCTGAGTGGTTTCCACAGGAACCGTTCCCTGACGTGTCCGGCAGTTGTCCCGCTCGGCAATAGGCACTGATGTGATGTTCCACCAAGGGCAGGAGATGAACAGCTCCTTGGATCCTGCACCGTGGGAGGGGCAGGAACCCTTCCTGGCCTTCTGTTGGGCTTCCTTCAGCTAACCCTTCGTCCATAGCGATCTGGTTCAGTCCTGTTATGGCAAGTTTTTGAGCTTCCTGCAGGGATACCAGAGGAGCGATGTCTTCTTGTGCTGTCCTGCTGCTGGGTAGTTGTGTGGACTTCCTATCCAAATAAAATTAAAAGGAAAACACTTTAGAAGAAAAGGCAAAGAACATAGTTGCATCTGAGTTATTGCTGTTATGAATTGAAAGGACGGAGTAGGAAGGGATATCTGTTCCCAAAATAGAAAAAAATGAGGGGGAAAAAAATTGATCCTTCTCCTTGAGACCTGCATGGAAGAGCAACTTCAAAGCATTCCCAGGTCTCATTAAAGTGGTCAGAGCTTACAGGTGAATAACTTCAGCAGCTCACTATAAGCCATTGTCTGAAACTACATTTCAAACACTGGCTTTCCAGTTTCAGGCTTTTGATAACCTGTCGTATGTTCTTACCCTCCCCTGGTGTTATCTGGTAGCCTCTGGGAAGAACAACTATCTGTGCATTACTGATCTGGAATATTTAGGGGCCTTTAAAGGACTACAATGGTAAAAATAATTTTCTTGGTCAGAGATGAGAGAGAGTTTAGCCATTAACCACTCAAACTGCAGCTGCAAAAGGCAAACTCACCACCTCTGCTTGGACACATGGGAAGGGCAATGAGAGAGGAGCCTTGTAGGAACCCACATAACACAAGAATCACTAATAACATACCAAAAAAACACAGGCATTTCAGGAGCTACAGTCTAACTCTTTAAAGTGAAAAACAATTATAACTTATATCCAATATTCATATTTCAAATGCTTCACCAGTCACTACAAATGTACCTTGGAAAAACACACATAAATTGCACATTACGAATTGAGCAGTTTTGACTTTAAAGATATAAAAGCTACTGTTTTAATCACATTTTCAACATTTTCTTCCCACTTTTAACTCCTGATGATGTTTATGTGCTTCCCTCATTGCAATATAAACTGCCAGCACCACTCCCAGGTTTAATTCTGTGCCTTTCTCCAATAGATAATTAACCCAGTTTATCTCTTAGTGATGTTCCACTGTTTAGTATCTATGCTAATAAAATATTAATCATCAGAGATGTGGAATTATGTTCCAAATCTTGCATTAAATGGCCTAAGCAAACCAGCATTTAACACAGGGAATGAGCTGTCCTACATGACAGAGGATGCCACTGTACTAAGAACATGCCAGATACAATTTACCAAAAACTCATAAAACTTACATATCCAGAGAGTTTGGCTGCAACACAGCTCCAGGTAGAGGCTCGGAGTTGCTGCTAAGGAGATGGCAGAGTCCCAGGAATGCCCCAGGGACAATGGGCTGCTTCATCAGTGCATTCAGTAAGATTGAACCTGAAAGGACACAGAATTGTCCCTGGAGTAGCTTTACCATCAGCACCAAAAAAATTTAATATTTCAAAAGATGAGCCTTGTTTAGAGTGCTCTCAACCTCAAGATTTTTCATTACAAATCTTCTTTCTCAACAAGAGAATGCTTTTCATAAAAATAAGATATTTAAATATAAACAAAATGGTATTTGGAAATATTTTAATTACAATCCCACATAAGAAGAAGAAGCTGGAGACAAAATATATCCCAGCTGTCCTGATGACCTGCCCTCCATGTTCCACTCCAGACACTAAAACGATGTGATGCAATTCTACTGTGAACTGGAACTAAGACAGTTCCCTGAAGACTTCCTGGAGCTGACTGTTGTAAATATTTTACAGGTTTGGGTTTTTTTAAAAATAGTAAATTTTTCCTGGTTTTATTTCTGCATGGACAGAATTAAGTCACCTTGTGTGTTCCGTTTGGGTGCAGACTTGTAGGAACCGTTTTTTCCTGTTGCCTCCTGGTGCTCCATGGATGAAACTTCAGGATGGGTCATCTTACTGTCTGAAACAAACAGTGATTGTCAGAACTGCATTGCTTAGAGGTCTGTGCCCATCCTCTGCACACACTCAGTGTTAGACAGTAAGGAAACAGACACTAAACCAGGCAAAAAAACATTTGTCTTGTATACTCAGATACATCAAACAGTAGTTAAAGCTGTGGTGAATGCAGAATTCCTCCCCAAAATTCATTAATTTTACCTTTAGCATCAGCTGTTCCACAGATTCTTCAGTGCTATTGCTCTCAAATTTTATTTGAGAAAAAACTAAATCCTTAAATTGAATTCCCACTACTAGCAGAGATTAAGACTGCTAAAAATTAACACAGAATTCTAAAAAAAATAATTAGAGCATTTCATAATCTTTTAATAATTTCTCTATGTCCCAATCACCAGGCAAACTAAAGCCAAAAGACTTACAGGGTTCAGAAGACAAGTAAACAAGTGTGTTTTTTCAAACAAGTAGGCATATTGAGTGCTGTTACCATAACTAATAGTAGCAATATTAATGCTTTAAGGCTACTGTATTTTCCTTTCTGGTGGAGTTCCTGCCCATACAGGTTCAACTTGAACACTGTAACTGAAAGCAACATCTCAGATTTTACAGGACTCTTCCTGTAAGGATTAGTTGTTGATATCCAAATTTCTTCCATTTATTATTTCTCACTGGAAACATGGCAGTTGGCTGCTATAAAAAAACCACTGATTTTGTTTCATATTATAGCAATCTTAAATATGTGCAGACATTAATTTTTTAAGCTTTACTCAATGAATTTCAAGATACCATTTTGTGAGAATTGCTGCCCTACACATAAAAGAGGAAATGAGCATATTGTTTCTGTTGCTTGTTTCAATATGTCTAAATATGTACCCTTTAAAATCCAATCCCCTCCCCCAAAAAGCCAAAACAACAAAAATACAAAAAAACTCATGAGCTGACTAGCAGACCAATTCAAGATACAGGCAAATTATTTCCTGTTCTTCTTTATTTAATGAGAAAAGACAGATCAACAATCTGGGTATTTTGGGGTTTATTGCAGCCAATGGCCCCTTCATGGCTGTCACCCTGGTATCTGGTACCGAGGTGTGGGTTAAAATGGTCTCCATGCAAATTTCAGTCATGGCTATTTAACTCCAATGGGCATAAAGTGGAAAGACATTTAAGGAAAACAAAAATAAAACTAAAACAAGTAATTGCTTTTCTCTACAGTGAACTTTGCAACTGTTCAGTCAAGGTACAAAAATCCTGATCTAAGGCAGAATGTTCACATGCAGTTACAAATAGTGCAAGCTGTGCATGGATTTACCTTCTTTGATTGAAGTAGTTGGGGCCATCAAATTCCCTGAAGAACACGATGGTCTAGTGGACATTTCAGCTTTGAAGGACTCTTTTGTAGGAAAAGATCTTCTTCCAGGCTGTGGAGAACATCCTTCTGGCTTCACTTGCACTGCCAAATTGTTTTTAGGGCTAATATAAAACGATGAATCAGTCTTTCCTTTATAGTTATTTTATTAAACAATAAACAAGAATCTATTTTATTTACACTGTCATTTTAAAGGCACTTCACTATAAACTCTTTGAATTTCTCTCTCAGATACAAGAAAAGCTCTTTTTGAGGGAATTTCATAGAGGTCAACAGACCTTTTTGGTTGTATTTTTTAAACACAATGGAGCTAAAATTACACGAAGAAAGGAAACCTCTTTAATAGTTTAAGCACACATTGTAAAAATGAACACAAACTCCTTTCCAAAGCCCCTACCTTGTTGTTGGAACTGCCTGAGTAACATGTTTATTTCTTTCACAGTTCTGAAGTCGTGTTCTTAATTCATTCATTTCTGCATCCTTGAACTGCAGCTCTGACTGCAACGACTGTAACTGAAGGAGGAATTAAAGACACTGTTACTGTTACTGAGTAACTCAGAGCCACTGTAACTGCAGAGCAACTGGAGTTCCCTTAGGAGTTCAAGATCCCATCTACTTACTGTGAACTCTGCACAAGATCTCCATTTTTATCAATGTTAGTCCAATTAACACTATGTGAGAACCCAGTACCAGAAGTTCAGGAAAGAAGCATTTTGAGTGGCTAAGACAGACCAAGTGCCACACAGAGCATGACCAAAGTGAGGCTGTTAATTCAGAGTGAACAGGACAAAAGCAGCCACTGTCCTCCTCAGGGCTCTCAGAAAGGTGACTGCAACAGGAACAGCAATCTGAGCAGAGGCACAGAGCACATGCTGTCGCTTTTTTCCATTGTAAAATACATTCCAGTTTTAACATTCTTGAGGTTGCTTTAAAAAAAGCAACAAATGAAAACCTCTACCACCTGAATTTTACTCTCTTATTTTGGCAGGAGAAAACCCTCAGCAAGTTCTTACAAATGCTTTGTTTAGGTAAGAAAATAAAAGTATGCACCATTAGGAAATTTCACACCAGTGTTCTTCCTTTGACTAAATGGTCTGTGACTGTGGTTCTGTATGTGATCTGCATGGAATTGATATATTTACAAACCTTTTTGGAGAACTCTTTTTCTTTTTCACTTAAGGTCTGAGACTTTTGCTGTTCCAGTTCCAGGTAGGATCTTTTCTGTTCCTCGATAGCAAATTCCATCTGCTGCATTGAGTCACGCAGAATTTTAATTTCTCCATTTTTAGTGAGAATTTCATCCTGCATTTCTTTTAGCTGTAAACAAAGGAATTCCATTAAAGGATGTAAATAGCTGAAAATATGTATTTGCATCACTGTGTGGTTGAAAATTAGGTCTTTATTTATAATTTTTAGGGAGAAAAATGCTCCAGTAACCCAGTTCAGAAATTCTGAAATGCTGCCTCTAACCTCTTTCTGATTAAATCAGGCTCAGCTACTGTTTTCTGTAACAGAATTATAAATGACAGCAAAGAAACATCTTCACATTCCATTCTGATATCTTTCAGAGACCATCCTTCTCTTTCCTCTTCTCTGCAATTGGTTTGGTTTTCTTGAAAAGCCTTCTAATCATACACATCAATAATTTATTTATTACTGGGATGATAATACTGATAATTTCATTGTAATATTTCATCTAGCAGGGCAGACAACAAGAACTCCCTCCTACCACCCCCAGACAGGACCTTCATGACATACTTGCACTCAGTACTTCCTGAGCAGCCACCACCACTCAGAAACAAGACTTTGGAGAGATAATACATGAGTTACTCAGAAATGCACAAAGAAAAAATCAGGAAGACACCTCTATACAACTGCAAAATTGTGGTTTATACCCATGTTGAACACTGTGAACAGGCAGGAGATTCCCTGATGAAGATGGATAAGACAGAGCTGGGAGAGATGCAGGAAACAGGTACGAAAAGTAACTAGAGTAGGACCCTCTCAGCTGAGGGAAAGCACAACTGCAAGGAAATGAAGTGCACAAGTTATTATTCTCTGTTTGTTGTCTCTCATAACAGCCACAACCCATCCTCTCTCCATCATTAAGCTCAAAATTAAATCAAAGAAGAAATTTCCTGACAGTGAGTTCCTAAGCTGCTGATCTCTTTCCCACTAAAAGGTATCCAAACCCAAACACAGAATGTTTAAAAAATACACATTAGAGAATATTAAATCCACATATAATTTTTATGGGTCAGGAAGTACCTACACAAAATTTGATCAGAGCCTAAAAGATCTGGTAAATATAAACTTGTTTGAGTCTTATTTCCTTCCTAAGCTGCCCACCAGAAAAGGAGAGACTTTGTACAGGAATTTGTGCCTTCTTACTTTTCTGCACCTATTTCTTCCCCCAAGTATCTTTCCATAATGGATCACCAGAAGGTGAAGTAACTACCATAAAGCCACTTAAAAGTCATTTTACTGTCTCAAATCTTTAAGCTGCACAAAACAACTCCTGACTGACTGACTGACAGGACAGAGAACTGATTTGATGGTGAACAAGTAAAACTGACAAATTAGCATTTGCTACTCTGAAATGACCAAGAAATAAAACATTGATCTCACTCTTAATTATTACTAGTGCTGTTTCTAGTATGATTTTAACAGACCCCTGGATTACAAAGATTATTGATCAACTTGATCAGAATGAAGTACTTGGAATGGGATGAATCCCACCTTTCAGTCACCCCTATCAAAAATGTGACATTTAAAGGGAAGATGCTGCCAACCTTCTGTTTGATTTCTTCATTCTGTGTCTGCAGTACTTCAAACTGGAATGCCTCTCTCACCAGCCCATCTTCTGCTCTGCCTCCTGCTGCAGAGAAAAGCCCAGATGTGAAGCATCAGTGTCCATCACTGGTGACTGAACACCAATATTTTGCTGTCTGTCATTACATACATCTGAATATCTTAGTATTTACACCATTACTACAAACAGGTAAACTGCCTCATCTAATCACCACAGGAACCCTGTTGGTGCTTGTCCATCAATCCTTAAAACAAAGAACACCACCTGCCCCCAAATTTCTAATCTAATGGTTTGGGTTTTTGGAAGGAACCTTAAAGATCATTAAATATCTTAAAGCAGCAAGATGGCCCACAGCAAATGCAAACAATTCCTTCAAGGTAACTTTAGTTAACACACCCTGCACAAACAAGGGCTCACTGGGAACTTGTTCACCTGGAGAGATGACAGATCTCAAGACTTCCAAAACATTAAACTTAAGAGGATTTAAGCCCTCTAAACTTCATTCTGAACAAAGCCCTGGTTTGTTTTGCTTTTTCAAAGTAAACCTGAAAATCAGCTGTTAATATAACAGCTTATGCACTTATTAGTGACAATTAACAGGGAAGGCATAACCTGGGACCAACATCCTAAGAGGATACAATACTTAAAGCAAGTTAATGATGATACTGTGAACGATACCTAAAGCAAGATAGTTTATGAAACTTGTTTATTTGGCAGGTTTAAAATGCAGCACCCACATCCCAGGCCAAGGTTACCACACACACACCAGGGCACAGCTCAGTGTAATGTGCCTGCTGGGATTATTATTCCTTTATGCCTCCAGCCATCCCTCTGACACTGGGGGTACCACCGTGGGGTGCTGGTGGCCAGGGAGGAACAAATGCCCTGAAGGGAACTTACAGGAAAGACGGAGCAAGACTATTTACACGGGTATGCAGTGACAGGACAAGGGGGAATGGCTTCAAATTGGAAAAGAGGAGGTTTAGATGATTATTAGTACAAGATTGTTCCCTGTGAGGGTGGGCAGGCTCTGGCACAGGTTGCCCAGAGAAGCTGTGGCTGCCCCATCCCTGAAGTATCCAAGGCCAGGTTGGACGGGGCTTGGAGCAGCCTGGGATAGTGGGAGGTGTCCCTGCCCATGGCAGGGGGTGGGACTGGTTCATCTTTCAGGTCCTTCCAACCCAAACCATTCCATGACTCCCAAAGGGACAGCAACCCCTTCTGCAGCCCCGGGAGCCGCCGAGACGCACCGACCTTCCCACCCGCCGCGGGGCAGCCCCGGCGCTCCCCACGCGAGTCCCGCGGGCGGATCCTGCGACAGGGCCTGCGAGGCCAGGATGTCGATCTGCTCCAGGTCGTCCGCCGTGAAGTCATCACTGTCCCCGAAGGGGTCGGCGGCGCCGGGCGCGGCGCTCTTGGGGCGCTTGTGCGGGGGGAGGC
>JAOXXN010000175.1:3553213-3565851 GCA_026770055.1 Myrmophylax atrothorax | reverse complement strand
CCGATCTGGAGTTTTCTGTGCCGGGGATCGGGCCCGGCCCGGGAGGGAGGGAGGGCGGCGGGCGTTCCGCGGGTCCCGTGGCGGCCGGGGCGGTGTCGGGGAGGGCCGTGCCCGGGCAGTGCCGCGGCGGAGCCGAGCTGTGGGGAAAGTGCCGCACATTCACCTTCCCCTCGTCCCGCCGGTGCGGGCGGAGTGACGGGAGCGCGGCCGGGCAGGGCGGGTTCCCCTTTGTCAGGGCCCGGCCGCGCTCGGGACGGGGGGTCGGGGTGGGCTCCGCCACAGACCCGGGTGAGACCCGGCCCGGCCTCCCCGACCTGTTGGGCTGCGGTTTGAGCTTTTTGTTTATGTTTGGGATTTTTGGGGGTGTTTTTTAAAAAAAACCCCACAGCAAAATAGATTCAGCACTTATAGCGGTAATTAAATGAAGATGAATCCAATCAAGCAGAGTGCGCCAGTTTATACTGTCCCTGTATGTGTGCCCCCCGTGCGTATGTATTATTTGCGCCTTATGTTTGGATACGTGTCCCTTGAAGGAGTTTATTCTTTTTCTAAAAAGTGCTTGAGACTATTTTTTTGCCTTAAAAACGTATTTGTATTTCAGTTTAAAAGCTGGTGCGGGTTTGCCACAGAATGTTCTTGATGCTGCATAGATCTAAAACCAATAAAGCCAGAAGGATAAAATGCAGGTTTTATATAGAAAAAGATCAATAACAAGAGCTGAATGTTGACAGCTGTTTCTTTAGATAACGTCTAAATGAATGACTGAAAATACTGGAGTCTTCTGATATCTGTATAAATTAGATGTAAAAAAAATTAACAAGTATCAAGCCCGAGAAAATGCTGGAAATCTTATGGTGCTCTCCAGACTTTAGGAGGGGCAGTTCTGTGACTTTGGCTTCTTTATATAGAATATTTTTAAAAGCTGTTTTTGATACAAGAAATATGCGTATCATTTTATTTCCCATCGCATTTCAGCTTTGAGAAAGGCAGTTTAGAAACTACTCAGTCACTGGATGATGGGAATCAGGATATGTAATGGATTAATAGTGATGTAATTGTGATATCTTTAAAGATACGGAAAGTGAGGAAGTGTGTCAGTGATTCAGAATAGCTGCTGAGTGTGTCAGTTCTCTTTTTAACAAGATGCTAGAACTTTTAAGATGGAGTGAAAGTGAAATAGATATAATTTTTCCTTTACAGACACCTTTGACCCAGTAAACTTTACATCTTGGAGCTTTGTGTCTGCTGATGACAAACCCCTAAACTCAGAGCCTATAACATACTGTTTCGATGCTAATTGTTACTTTGTGCCTCTTACTAACAGGACATGCTTACATGATTAATCATCGTTCTCGTGATCTCGTGTTAAGTTATTCTCAGGTTCGTGTGAACAGAACAGCAGCACAACTAAGACAGTGAATTCCATTTTGACTGTCCGAGCTTCATTCTGTAGCTGTCTAGTTCATGTTTTTTGGATATCGGTGCCTGTAGGAGGGATAGTGATGTGGTAGTGAGGGAGATGTGAATGGATGCTCAGATGTGAGAGGCCGGGGTGGAGCTGTGTGTGTTTGTTGTTTCCATGTTCTCCCTTTTGATGTGTAGGGGTGTTTTGGAATGCGATGAGGAAGCTGATCCCGAGAGCTGTAGGTCTAAGCCTCTCTTCATTGCTTCTTCTGGAAAATTTGAAAAGTTTCGAAAGACAAAACAACAACAAAAAAATTAACCTCTGTCCTTCTGGAGAAGAGGACACGAGCTGCCTTGCCTTTCATGAAGTGAGGTCCAGGGTGTTTAGTTTGAACTCCTGCCCTCTGGACCACTCCTTGGAGTGCTGATAACAGCCCTGTGCAAGGCCATGTCTGCAGCAGACAGGGTGTGTGGGCTGGGCTGGGCTGGGCAGGCAGCCTGGGTGGACACTCCTGCTCCTGGCTTTGAGTTTGGACAGCAGGAGCAGCAGGGCACAAGCCATCAGTTCAGGGTGCTTTTGTGTGTTTCAGGCTCTGCTTATTTCCCTGGTTTGCTCCATTCCCTGTACGTGGCCCTTTAAGGCGTGAATGTGTAAGGCATTGTTAGTGCACAGCTCGTACAGTACCAAATTAAAAAGTTGGTCATGGAAAAGTCACATGCCCAGCAAACAGCTCTGCTGGCGATGGGCTGATAAGCCCTGCACGCAGCAGCTTTTCCAGGGCGTACAGACAAAGGTCTGTCTGGCAGTGGGACAGTGGCATCCTATGGAACATGCCCTGTTGTTCTGTCAAAGTGCTGTCAGTCCTCTTTCCTCTTGCTGCTTGTTAATCCTGCAGAGCGTAACAGTGACGGGAGTATCCCTGTCCTCCCACAGCCTCTGCAGAAATCACTGCAAGTGCATCTCTGTTTCTTACCCACCCAGTGGAGGATAAGGATCCTGAGGCAGGACATGGTCTAGTCAACACATCTCTTCTTACAGTGATAGTTTTACAGACTTACTTTAATTAGTTCTCCAGCATTTAGACAGACATCTGATGAGTAAAGATGGAATGCTTGCCAAGCATTTCTGTTTCCATTGTTATCTCTGGAGCTGTGTGCTTGCTTGATGAATGCTCCAACTTCTGCTTTCATGGATTTTTAGTTTCAGTTCTGGTGAATCTGAAGTTCCAGAAGATGTACAGAATTATGGTATAGATTTCTCTGGTGACAGAGCTTTTCCTGATTTTTTTTTTTTGCAGCTGTGATTAAGTTAACTCAAATTGAAACTGAATTGTGGTCAAGAGGCCTCTGTGTAGTCTTGTAGCCTGCTGAAATGCTTCTGGTGGAATGAACAGATACTGTTCTTTCCTCTTTATTTTATTGAGAAATACATCTGGGTAGCTGTAAGAGGTGTTGGTGAGACATTGGGAAAGATGCCTGTGCTATACCCGGACACTGCAAGGCCATTCAGGCAGTGTCTGTATGATCCCTGTCCATCAGTTGTAATTTTGAATATTTGATTGACTCACTGTGTGCTCTTCACATAACATGCTTGCCACCCTTCACACCATTCAGTGAATTGTCTGGTGACTTGTTCTAGTTGCTGTCTCAGAGATGCATAAATTGCTTCAGGACTGACACAGCTCTACAAAACCCAACCAGGCACTATCACAGCCAGCCAGGTGCCTTGGAGAGCAGGCTGCTTATTCCCTGTGGTTTTATTGGAGTGTTTCTCCTTTTGTTTCAGATTTGGCTTCTGATTTCAAAAGAGGGCTAAGCCTTCTCCCTTCCTCCTCGTGAGCAGTAGAGAGGGTTCAGAGGAACGGCTACAGCACAGTTATCTCCTGATAAGCTGTTGTGTCTTTCTATGGTGGAGATCCTTAGTTTTTCAGAAGTCAGCTGGAAATCCTCCTTTGGAGTTCTGTGCTTTAATCAGTTGTTTGCTCTTATGGGGACACTTAACACTTCATTTCAAAAGGCTTCAGTAGATGTTTGTACAAAGTAGTGTAAGCAACTCTAGAAATAATGGCTTGGATTTCCTCTCTGTTGAAATGTGCGCTGCAACCTCCAGTTGTTGCTTTGGGAGATGAGCTCTGCACATCCTGTGCATCACTGCTTCGTTTCACTTTCTTTGTGTTGGGATATTGTGGAAGCCAAAAGCTTCGTTTAAAAATACATTTGAGCATTAACCTGGTGTTTCAGGGTGTCTGCAGGGAGGTGGTACAAGAAAATAGGAGTTTTTCCCCCCCAGCTTCTTTTTCATTCAGTGAGATGGTCAAGCGAAATCTTGGTGTGTGCTTGCGAAAGGTTGTGGTTTGTATCTTCAGATGCCTTGATTGTTAGTGATCATTTACTTCTTGTCTTGGGCAATGTTTGCAGCTCCTGCAGATATCCTTGGATTCTGGGACAGGACTAAATTAGTGATACACAAACCATCTCCAGAGGATCCATAAGCTTACGAAATAGGAAAGGGGGAAGGAGGGGAGGTGGAGAAGGGGAATGAAGGAGAGCTAAGGAGACTAGATAAGATAGTCTAGTCAGGTAATCAGACCTAAAGAAGATTCCCAAAGTTGGTGCCTGTAGTAAGTGAACAATACCTGTCTTTTCTCTGTGGTATTTATTTTTCCTTCAAGACCTGTGTGTAAAGATGGAGGATGTCCCAGTGCTGCTTTCACAGGCATCCTTCCCAGTTATTGTTCTGTGTGTAGGGGACTGCAGAGAGCAGAGGTGCTGGGAGAGAGGAGTGTCTTGTGTTTAAACAGCAGTCTTTGATTTCACTGCATCTGTAGCTGCTTCTGCTGGCAGCTGCATTATGATGGCTGCAAAGTGTGTGCAGAAAGTCACTTTCTGCATATGAGGGAGAGGGACTTTTTTTTGATTTTTCTATTTATGGGGGGGGCTTTGTCAAATCAGGGTAGATAACTCTTCCTATTAGTGCTTTTGCAACACGAAATAGTTTTCCTGTGGCTGGTTGGTTAGTTTGTTTGTAAGAATAATGACAAATCATTCAGTTTTGCTGCAGTAAACTTCTTGAAGAGAGGACAGGATTGTACATTTAGACAGAAGGGTGTTTGCTGAGAGTGGAAAGCTCATGGTTAGGATGACTAGGTAGCTGCAGCTTCCTTCTGGTCTTGTTTAGGAGAAAGGGATGATGCTGATCATTAATTGCTGTCTTGTTGAGAGAATCTTCTTAAGTTGCTTTTTCCAAAGATGTCATTTTGCACAAGTCTGAAAACGTGCATGTCCTGCTTCTTCTTCTGTTGTTTTTCTGTGTGGAGTTGCCTGCATCTGTTTTGTGCTGTTGAAATGTGTGTAAGGATTGCCCCCCCTCCAAGCTTCCTAGTCATTAACGAGAAACTCCAGATCCCTGACTATAAAGCGAATTCGGTTCAGCTGTGTTCGGTTTTCTCTTCAGTTGTGTCCTGATTGTTTGTTTGCCCGTGAATGTCTTGATTTCAAGGAAATACAGAACAGGCTGCTGATTGCTGTATTATGCTCAACCCAAGACAAAGGGTCTTCAGGTAGGGAAAAGTACTGAAAAAAATGGTGGTTGTTCCTTGTGGTTATAAATACAATAGTTTATTGACAATGGCCTTTTCTGAATATTGCTCTGATTTAAAATATGGCCAAGTTCTGGTCTCTTGGTTCTTTCACGGACAAACGTTCCCAGAAAAGGTAAAATACAACTTAATTTTATTGAATTTTATTTTGACTAGTGGAAAAGACTTGAACTTAAACATTTTTGTATTCTTAAGGAGATTGTTCTATTTACATTCCCAACCTGTGATAATTCTTACTTCTGATGAATTTGGGAATGATGAAATATAGGGAGCAGTTTTGCCTCTGGTTCTGTAGAGTTTTCTGTCTCTTCTGTTTGTTTCTTTTTTTGTGTGTGTGTGTTACTTCTTTTTTTCTATTTCGTGGGGCATTTCTTTGACCTGGCTTCTCCAGCATTGTGATCTTTGGGCATGTGCATATCTAAACACTGTCTGTCTCTGAATATTTAGCAAAAACTTCGCCCCTGCACACCCTTTACTTACCTAGACAAAAGGACAGGAAGGCAGCTTGATGACTAAAGATAATATATTTGCACCTTTCTTAGGTTGTAATTGCTTTTGACTCTTTAGATTTATTTGTTTGTTTATTTATTGTAGGGAAGTAGAGGACCCTCTGCCCAAGTTTACTGAAACAAGCAGCAATGAAAACCAGTTGAAAAAGCCAAGTATGCAATCAGGGTGTGTCATCAGTGGAAAAGAAAGGAAGAGATTTCTGCCTTGGTGTAAACAGCAATTAGGTTTCAAAAAACAGGAGGCAATCACCAGTTTGAGTTGGAATTTGGGACCCTTTGTGACACCTCTCTGAACTGTCCATTTCCTTGTGTTGACCTGGGTTAACTGATACTTAAATACTCGTCTGTGCTCACTGTAAAAAAGACAGTTTATTATTTATTTTTATTTGGTTCTTTGGCTAAACTGTGCCTGTAGATGTCATAAATAAGTGGGCTAGTTCTACTTGAATACAATCTACAAAGCTTTTAGTGTTAAAGAAGAATTAAAAGTTGGAAGCACTTCCAATTTTGTGGATTAGCTGTGAAGCTTTTCTGGACCCTCCCCCCTCCCCAAAATGTCAATAGCTTGAGTCAACATCTCTATAGAATTTTAATTCCATCTTGGGGTTTCAAATCCATGTTGTACCAGTGAAGTTAAATGTACTTTTTCCTCAGCTTTCCCGGGTTTGTGCTCTGAAGGCTCTGCATGCAGGGCAGTTTGGTGTCCTCCACAGAGTGAAGAGAAGGGAGCCCTGGGGAACAGGGCCGAGTGTAGGGAGGAGAGAGAGCAGAAAGGCAGCAATTAAAACTTTTCTAATCATGAAAGTGCAGTAAGTTCTGTAGGTGCAGAAGGGAAAACAGCACATGTGTGGATGGAGATGAGAGACACAAACACTGCAAGTGCTGGGCTCTGATACTCTAACGCCACACAACAGAGGTCTTTTAAGTGCAGCAGCAACATCTCTCTCCTCATCCCAGAATGCTTTTTTCAGAGGTATTGTATTAGTTTGCTGGAGCAGAGTTGTCTTCTGGTGACCTTCTTTGGAAATTCAAACTCTGCTTTAGGCCTATTTTTTCTTTTTTGAGTGACTTTTGAGAATGCTGAGGGCCATATCCAGTGAAAATGTAAAATAAATCCCAGTGTTGCAGTCAAGCTTGGGAGTAGGTTGGCCTTGATTAAAAACCCTCTTGTTTTCCTCTGGGTTCTGTGTGAGCTCAAACTTGAATGTCTTTCTTGTGCAGTTGATGAGATCAAGTTGTTGTCTTAACAGCAGGTTTTTTGTCTGTTGTGAGTGCTTGGTAAATGCAGCGATGGTGGAGTTTCTGTGCCTTTTCTGTGCTGCTCCCGTGTCTGCCCTCACTCGACAGCAGTCGTGGGTTGGTTGCTTTGGGTGAAGTAGCCTGGCTGACCCAAAGCTGTGTGGGAGGGCTCCATCTAAGAGCCTATTTTATTCACTCCTTTGGTTCCTTCCTCCCTCCCAACCCTCCAGTGGCTGTTTTCTTTGCCTTGGTATATTGCAATATTGTAATAACCGTGTTCTGACCTCCTTGGACTGTCCTCCCTGGCCTGGTTTGGCTCAGGAAGGAGCAGCCACTGGATCCCATGAAACACTTGCCCAAGGCTTGCTTAGATGTCTTCTAGCTGAGGTGTTCCAGATACTGGGAATTATTAACTTTTTCTAACTCTCCATTTTATTACTTAACTTCATTTTAATCCCTCTTACTGTTTTGCCTCTTTGTTTCCTCCCCTCCCTATTAATACTTTCCTGGAACTCCTGATTTCCCAGCACACCATCAGGTGACTCGGCAGCCTCATGCTGGGAACTGTTGCTGATATTGGGAGCTTTAGGGCAGCTCAGAGGAAGGAAGCTGAGTGAGTGTTTTTATGTTCTGGTTGGTACCACTCACCTGTTTGACGGATGGATGAGGTATTTGATGTGCTGTTAAATGTTAAGGGCTGTTTTTCTCCTTGTGTTTCACAACGAGGACCTCAGGGCTAAGTGCTGTGTTACCAGACAGTGCTGATGTACTGAGGGCCAGCCATCAATGGGTTTATTCATCCTGTTCTCTCCCTGGTGTGGTTTCCACCTCGTACCAGTGGGTGTATCACTTGATATCATTTCAGGTTCTCTGATTAGCTGGCTTGGCTGAAGGGCAGACATTTCCTTCTCGCTCTTGGCAAGTGCAGTCATTAAATTCTCTTGGAATTGGTACCATCTGCGTATTGCATGGTTATACAAAGCTTAGCTCTAAAGGGAAACCTGAGGTAGTGCTGAACTCTCAGGGGAGTCGAGATCATAACCAAGCAGGAAAAAAAAATTGGAATGAACACCTGAATTCTGATGCAAGCTGTGAGCTGGAGGAAACAACTATCGTGGGGGGTTTGCTCTCAGTGGTTTGCCATATTGAATGGTGTCAAGCCAGGTGCTATGCCAGAAATTCTTTATTCATGTAAAGACATAAAAACATTGTTATTCAAGGACTCTTATGCTGAATAAAAGAGTATTGTTCTGATTTTTGAATGCTTCTTTGCACTGTGTGTGAGCAATCGCTGAACTTCCTCCATACTGGCAGGAAATGCAGCTTTCCTCACTTTGTTTTGTGTGATCTTACCCACCTTATGCAGAACAAAACTGGGTTGGAAAAACAACAGTTGTATACAATACTGCCATGTGTGCTTCATTCACAAGCTGCAAAATTTTCTAGCACTTAGTTTGTTTCCCTCTCCCATACCCTCCACGCTGCACAGCACGCTGCCCCTGGATGAGGAGACCTTTAAAAATGGCTCGTGTTGGGTATCACGAAGGTAAGCTTTGCCTGAAGTGCCTGGGCAGCATGGTGGGCATGTTTTACCTGAACTTTATAAGTTCTCAGAAGGAGGAACTCTCCTCTGGGGCACTGTCCTTTCTGAGATACGCATATAACACTTCTTTGTCCGTTTCTCTCCTTCCCAGAAATTGCATTTTCTGAATGGAAAAACATTGTTTTCTGTTCAAATTCCTCAAACTAGAGTTGGAATTGAAATGCAGATTTGGAATAAAAATGGTCAGAATAATTTTCAGTTGACATACATATTTCGTGCAGCTCCAGTTTGCTGCTGCAGGGGATAGCTTGGTATCAGAACAGTTCCACAGTTCATACTGATACCGTTGAAACTGTCATTAGTATTTGCATATCACTGTGTTCAGTTTGTCTCCCTCCCTTTGACTGAGATTCACATAGAATGTACTTTCAATCAGTGTCATTGCCGTGCACTGCCACAACCCCACAGTGATGAGGTGGTGCCACAGGTGGTGGCAGGAGATCTGGCACCCTCAGCTCTGCAGTGTCATCAAAGGCCAACAAGTTGAACAACCAGTTTTGACTGTGTAAAGAAATTCATGGGCCTTTACAGCACTATTTTCTCTAAAAGTACTGGACTTTTTATCTTCATCTTCTCTGGCAGTGCTCGGTGATGTTTTTAATTGGTTGCAAAACCAGTGCAGTAATAATTAATTGTAAGGATTTGTTACCAGTCTTTGAGAGTGTTTTCCAACATGTTTATGACTGAAACGTTGTGACTTACGTGGGCAACTTTAAAAGAAATGTGAGTTTTCTTGATCTGTTCTTCTATATTTGCGTGTCTTTTGAACACCAGGGTGTAGGACACAGGTAGGTGACTATGATGTAAAATTGGAGATAGTGCTTGCAAAAATACTGGTGAGTTTTTAGATGCCAGAATTTATGAGGCTGTGGAGTGAGGGAGATGACGGGTGTGGGAAGAGAGGTGGAGTTCCTTTTGGGACTTAAGAAGTTGCTTCTGGAAGTGTCTTGTTTTCCACCAGCAGATCTTGCTTATGTGAACACAAGTTGGTAACCAACTAGATGGGAATCCTGTCAGCTGCAGAAGGACATGGCAGGGCAGGGCTTTGCCTCCAGACAAAGGCAGTTAACGTGTGCTGTTTAGAATAATAATGAGTAATAACAAATGACGTGAACCTGCTTATTTGGAAAAGGAGAAGTTGATGTTTCCCAGGCTTTGTGTTTGGACAGGCTAATTCCTTGTATTTTTGTACAGAAACTTATTTTTTAAACCCATGTGAGCTGAGGTGGTAACAGCTGAAGGAAAATACACCTTTCCATTATTCTAAACAGTATTACCAGCAGTGGAGCTTGTTTTTATACAAATTTTTCTGTTTCTTTCACTGCCACCAACTCTTATGCAGATTTTGTTACTAATGTATCAAGAGATGGAAACGTGAAAAAAAAACCCCCTCAGTGGTGCAAAGGAGGCTGTTCCCTGAAGGGCAATTCAGGATTATGGATTTGCTCCAGTTGTGTTTAACTTGGGAAAACTTTCCAGTTCAGGAGGCCTGCATTGTATGACAGTGAGGTCATAAAATAAGGTCACTATCAAACATTAAGCTGTAAAGTAATAAATGTAAGCTTTTATCCTGGTTTCATAATGCTGCTGCCTAATCCAAAGTACCTGGATGGGTGCCAGTCATATTTTGGCGGAGCTACTAAGGATTACTTTGTTTTTTGGATTTCACTAAGTCAGATTAAAATAACAGCTGTAGTAACTGCTTTGGGAAATAGAAACTCTTGCAGGTAATGCTTTGGGGGATAAGACCAGCACTGTTTTTTCCCAGGACACACGAGGACAGGAGCTGTGTGTGTTCACATTCCCGTTGTTCTGTGATGCCAGCAACTTCTATGAGTGTTTTCACAGTCCCTCCCACAGCTTCTCTCCTTATTGGCAATGATTAACTTCCTTATGCTGTAAGCAAACAATTGTTTGGTGATACGGTGCTAAAGAAGTGTTTGCTTTTCTTGGTGGGACCATGAGCTTCAGTCTGTAGCTTAGGGTAGTGCTCCTCTGGAAAACTCTTGGTTACAGCGCTGTGATGTGTTTTCAGAGACACGAGTTTTGGTATCCTTGTTGCTCGTGTTTGTTTTGAGCTTTCCATAACAATTGGGAATGTCAGTGTAGCCCCAGTATGGTCCTGGAGCCACTAAGAACATTGTTTGCATCGGCTGTGCTCTCATGTGAGAGTCTCATGGGAGAGTGGCCTCCAGTTCCTTATCTGAGAGTAAGAGCAGTCGTGCTTCTTCTGATGGGTTGTGGGTTTTTTAAGTCTTTTATCGCTGACTGGGTACTGAACATATTCAGGATTAAAAGAAAATTGTAGAGAGAGTTGTTCCTTTGAATTCACTATTTTTCTAGCTTATCTTACTTCAAAAGGCGTGAAGCCTTTTAAAGTTCCATGTGTTACATTTGCCTACCTCCATGCATTGTTTCTTTTTTTTTTTTTTAAATTTCTGCCTGCAGTCTCCTTTTTTTATCTTTTTGTTTGTAAGGAGCTATTATCCAACTAACTTAATTACTCTGCTGGCGATGGTGACTTGTTAAGCACCTCTGTAAGCCCTTCCCCTGCTTGTGGGGAATGAAATTTAGGGAGCATTAGGATCTAGTTGATCTGATTCTCCAAGTGCTAAGTAGTAGTGACAACCTCTTCAGAGGTCTGTTTCCTTCTAGATTTGGGCCATTCTTGTGCATACAGATGAGCATGGGACGTCTTTAGTGTTCGATCTGTAAATATATATATAAAAAAAATCTAAGGCATTTAAGATAACTGACAAAAAACCCTCATGGCAACAACCACCCACAATATTTCCAAGTAAAGAATCAGTCAAGTGAATCAGAAATGCAACAGCAAGAAAATGCAGGCCAGTGTTTTCAGTGGTGATAATTCAGAAGGAGTTGGCATCTCTGACATCTGATGGGTTCACTTGGTGCTGTGGCAGAGTATTTGTGTAACTGTGTGTTGAATTACACAAAGGGATGGATCTAGCTGAAAACTTGCCCCAAAAAAGGCAGTATTTGGGGGTTTTTTGAGGTTTGTTTTTTGGTTTTGGGATGTGTTTTTTGTTGGGTTTTGTTTTGCTCTAATCATGTAAAAGCCTCAGTAAGGTGTAGTGTGGGGTGACTGGTGTAAGTGCATCTGTAATTCTGTGAAGCTTTGTTTGAACATTGCCGTTTCCTTTTGACATTTTTAGACAGGCAGCTCGTTCTTCTTTTCCCATACGTGGTTTTGGTCATTTTATCCTACTGTGCCTCTTCAGAAATGACTTGGTAATGAACAGATACATAGTGAGACCTGTGAAAGCCATCGAGTTTTCCAGAGCAGTGCTTGGAACCCTGTTGGCAGGAAACTGATTAATAGATAAATATCTACATCAGCCTTGAGAGACTACAGAGTCATGTTTCTGAGTGGATTAGAAGTGATAATCACATCACTCCATCACTGATCCACTTTGCTTATGAATAAGTAAAGCAGGAGATCCAAATGGTTGAAACACTGTAAGAACATCACCCTGCACACAGAGCCACGGGCTCAACAGGGCTCTGTCACCGCACAGCCCTGCCCAGTGAGGCTGCAGGTTCCTTACTGCCACATTCAAATTTGATTTTAATATAAAAAGTCTCTTTACTAAGTGTAGTGGTTAAATTTCAGCAAGGTTTTATTGAGAGAAGGATACTTGAAGTGACTCCTGTGATGGAAGACACTTAAGAGGCTTAAGGAGAAAGGCCTAATTATGAGATATTTTAATCTGAACTATTAAAAATAAAGGCTGAGGATGTTTTTAGGATTTGTGTACTTTGAAAATATGAAGGTTTTTGAATTGTTAAAAAATGGATAAAAATGGTAAAAATTGCACAAAGTAGTGAATTTTCTGTGGTTTTAAGGTAAAACACTTGGAAACCTGCTGCATTTATCCCTGTGCCAGGTGTTTGTGGCAGTTTAGCACTAAGTGGGTTTAGTGTTTGTAAGTGCAGCTGTGTGGCTGCTGCTGGAGGCTGCTGAGTGTCCCTGTAAGATTCTGTGATGCTGTGCTGACACTGTAAGTGAAGTGGGTCTTGTTTCTATTTGTTCCCAAAGACCACAAGTGCCAGGGTGGTGGGGTTTGTGGTTCCATCTGTGCATTCCCAGCTTTCCAGAGCATTGCTGTGAGTGACCTTATCACTGTCTAGAACTACCTGAAGGGAAGTTCTGGCCAGGTGGGGGTTGGTCTCTTCTCCCAGGCACTCAACAATAGGACAAGGGGGCACGGGCTCAAGCTCTGCCAGGGGAAATTGAAGTTGGAGATCAGAAAAAAATTCTTT
>JAOXXN010000175.1:3540941-3552209 GCA_026770055.1 Myrmophylax atrothorax | reverse complement strand
ACTGGAGTTGGACCAAGGGTTGGACTTGATGATCTCAGAGGTCTTTTCCAACCCAATCCATTCTATGATTCTATTCTGTGGTTCTAAGGGACCATCTCCCCGGTGCACTTGGCGACTGGAAATGCACAGAGGCAGCCTCGTTAAACTGATGGCAAAGCTGGCAACAGACATTGGTGTGTTTGATTTCAGTTGGTGTATTTGATTTCAAGTTGACTGAAATAACCATCTAAAATGCCCATCTTGATTATCTTTTTTTCCCCCTTAGTTTCTGGGACGGGATAGGTTGGGGAATGAGACAATTGTGCTGTTCATAAACGATGAA
This sequence comes from Myrmophylax atrothorax, assembly GCA_026770055.1. Lineage (NCBI taxonomy): Eukaryota > Metazoa > Chordata > Aves > Passeriformes > Thamnophilidae > Myrmophylax > Myrmophylax atrothorax. The sequence goes on along the minus strand of JAOXXN010000175.1, from coordinate 3,551,887 downwards.
ATGCTAATGAAACCCTACTCTCTCCTCTCTCCCCCCAGCGCTGTGTGGTGCTGCGGTTCCTGAAGTCCCCCCCCAACCAGAACAAGGTAAGATCCAACATGTCCCATTGCTAAAAGCCCTCAGGTAAACCAATAGCCAGTGTGAGGAGAAACAAGAAACCCTTGAAAGGACTGTGACTGGCAGGAGTAAGAATAAGGGGATGTTTTGAAATGTGCCCGTGTTTCAGGGGTTTTGGCAACAGGAGGAAACCTGAGGTTGCCTTATGTAACTAAGATGGTGTGAGTGCTGGTCCCAAGGCCTCTGTGTGGGGCAGAGTGTGAGGCTGCCTTAGAGGGACAGCTTTCTGTGGCACAGTGTGGGTGTTCCATACCCACGAATGGGATGCAGAGCAAGAAATGATTTTTTTTTTAATTGTTTGTTCATAGCTGGGACAGAACAGGAACAGCTCAGGACTGGTGTCATGATAAAGGTCGGTTGTAGACCACCTATTGAGTTGCTAAAAAGTCATGGAATTTGAACAAACACATGAAATAGCCTTTGTCAGTGAGTGGTTTTAGTGCCCTGGCTGTTGCAAAAAGAACATGGCAGGCACTGTCTCACAGTTTCTTGGATGGTAGAATAAGGTTTTTCTGCTGGAGAAGGAACTGAAGCGAGTTACTTTAGGTTTCTTTATACAGGGATAAAAAATGATCAAGAATCAAAGGTGGAGGAGGGCAAACACAGTGTTCCAAGATAAAAAAAAATAAGAAGAGAGGGCACAAGGTTCAAATTCTTTCATTTCCTTAACCTCAAGAGAAGTTTTTAGGGTGTGTTACCTGAGAGATAAAGGGAATGGCTGGAGTTACTGCAGCTCCTGAACCGTGGCTGTGTGGGGTTCAGTGGCAGTGGGAGGTTTTTCTGATGAGAGAATATAAAAAAGCATTGTGGCTCTACTGAGAGCTGGAGGGTATGTGCTTAATTTTAGGGAAAAAGAAACAAGGATGAATGTAAAGAAAACACAGGGCATTTTGTTGCTTTAGATCAGGAAGATGAATGTGAAAACATTCAGTTTAACAAGGGACAAAGTAAAAGATTCTAGAATAAAGCAGAGGAAGGCAAGAACCCGTGAACACAGTGAATGTGTGTGTTATTTGGTGGCCTTTCTGCTCCTATTTTACTTGAAACAGGTCTGGTAAAACTGAAGTGTGATTCAGGTTGGTTTTTGAGCTGCCTGTAGTGGCAGGGTTTCAAAAATGTATCTTGTGCCTCTGTAAAAGCCCAGATAATAATGTTTATAGTGTTAACAAGAACAGGAAAGAGCCCAGTGGATTGCAACAAAGGAAACAGTGCTTATCTCAATTTTTAATATAGCATGGGAGAACTAGACCACAATTTTAAGTATAAAGTCAGTCTGTTGCAGTTTATTTAAGAAGACAAAACACTAAGTACCAGCTTTTTTTTTTTAAAAAATAAGTTGGAAGAGATTTTTACATAGTAATTGTTTTTAAAAAATTGACAGAGTATTACAAAGTGACAAAGGAAGCCAGGAACACTACAGCAATGAGGCTGATAATACTGCTGTGGAGTACTTTGACATTGCATATAGTTTTATGGACTGGGATAGTGAAACATGAGCAAAAAAGGCTTGTGCCCAGCTCCAGCATTCTGCATTTGCCTTGCTGTGGAGACTGTGTGTTCATGTACAGTTTCCTCTAAATAGAGGACTTGGTAATTTGAATATATTTACTTTTGCAGGTGATTATTTTTTTAAAGGGTCATTTTTTCCTTGGAATGGAACAGAAAACTAAATATTTTATCTTCAGATCAGTAAACAAGTCCTGGAGAATCAGTTTTGGGACAAACTTGCACATAGCAACATTACAGAGGAGAAAATGGTTTTCAGGGGTAATCTTTACTCCTGTCTAGTGAACGAAGAGTTAACTGACTTTCTTCAGGCCAGAGGAGTGTGATTGAGAAAGTTACTGAGGCATCTTAGTGTGTGCTGGTTCTGAGACTCAGAATTGCCTGTTGGGAAGAGACTCGAAGGTTATTGGCTCTCTTAAAAGGGTTCAGGGGGAGTTGTTTGAGGAACGTCTCCATATACAGTTTGCCAAGCATTTTAAATAATCAGTGCTGTCCTGGCCTTTATGACAATGGTGGAAATGATGCTGTGGAAAAAAAATCTCCCTGTTGTGATGGCACTGTGAAGCCAAGTCAGTAAGCTTGTTAGTGACAGTCTCCTTTTCCCTGTAACATCTATAATTTGTGTTGGATATGGCCTTTCCTCCTTTCTCTAGACTTTGTCAGTATCTGAGTGTTGCCCTCCAGCATTTGGTTTTCTCCTACACTGCTCTTGATTTCCTTTCCAACATGTACCTGAGTGTTGCACTTTCTTTTCCTCCACTTAATCCCAATGTGGGAATTAAGTGGTGGGTTTTTTGGTTTACAAAAGTACAGGGGAGCTTGGAGTTTGTTGTAACACTAAAATACCATGCAGAGAGTCAGAGTGTGTTGGAGTACAGGGAATGGGATAATATTCTGTAAGGTTTCTTTGCTCCCTCTCCAATGAGCAGGCCAACTGCTCCAGTGTCCCTGCCCTGCCTCCTTTCTGTCTTTTGGCATTTTTGTCTTGTAGAAGAACTTGGAGTTTCCTTATAGACACATAGCATAAAATTAACAGAGGATGACATTATAGGAAGATTTTTCTTTGTCTGGGCAGGATTTGGGACAGATGGCAGTTCTGTACCTGTTCATGGCGAGTTTTGTGATATACTCAGACTTTTCAGGAGCCTTTTCTTCTCACTCTCCAGGAGATACTTTGTAATGCTCCAAACCTCTCCTGCACTCTGTTGGCAGGAAGGCCTGCTGGACACGTCTTTGGACTACTAGAATTCTTTGAGTTGTTTTAAGAATAATGGTCAAAGACAGAGTAGATCTTGAGTAATCTCCCCCTCTCCCACCTTTGTCATTTTCTCTCTCCTTTTCCCCCCTGAAATTTAAGAGTCATCACCTCCCTGCTTGTTTTTCTGCTTGTCTCACCCCCTGAAGCATCTGTAGGGAAACAAATGTAGCACGTTTGATGTGTCTGGTTAATTTCAGTGTGCACCGACCTCCCAAGCTCAGCAATTGGGCTATTTGCTAAATCACTGACTAGGATGTGTCTGTGTTCCAGAGAGTTGTTTATCATTATTTCTGAGTTAAATTACCACGTTTCTGTCTTCCAGACTTCAGAGGAAATACTACACCATCTGCAAAACATCGTAGACTTTGGCAAACATGTGATGAAGCAGTTCTTTGGGGAGAACTATGTTCACCACGGGGTAAATATTTTATTCTTAAAATAAATGGCTTATGCATTGCAAACACTGAAGTGTTTGGGGGAACACTGAATACACACACAAGAAGCATTGGGATGAGAACAAAGATCCTGCCCTGTGCTGATGAGGGGGTTGGATTCTCTCCATGGTTTGGCTACTTCAAGCTACTAATGGAAGAGTGGTCATTTCTTTGCTTTACATAAAGCAAGAGAGGTGTGTGTAAGAAGGACTTTTAGATTGGCTCTAAAACAAAGGATGAAACCTGGATCATATAAATGGCTGAAGTTTCCATGCAGTCACAGGTAACCTTTTCCCTTGCCACTCACTGTTCTTCAGGGCAGCCTGATCTTGTTCACTGAACATCAGATACCTGCATGGGAAAGTTAGAACTCACCTGGAATTAGAGTTACACAGTTCTGCTTGAAAGGGTGGGATAGGAGGACGAAATGGGACCTTTTCTCTCGTGTAAAGGATAAAATGATGCAGATTCCTTCATGCACATTAAACTTGCACTGAAAATGCTCTTTCTCATTTTAATTAGCTCTTAGTTTTTATAGCAGGTACTGCATGTGATTGCAGGTAGAGGTCTGCAGTTAATTAGAGGGAGAAACTGCTGACTGTAGTTTAGTGTAGTGCTTTTAACACCCACTGACCTTTGCTATTCCATTTTAGACCCCCAAAATTGTGTAGTAACTTTTGTGATTAAGTACATTTTCTTTTTTTTTTTTAATAGGAAATTATTCAACTGCCTTTAGACTTCATAAGACAGCTCTGTTTGAAAATCCAGCCAGAGAGGCCAGGTAAGTGCCAGGAATGGCATTAAAAGGGGGGGATTCCTCAAGCTCTAAAGCAGTTTCCTTTGTTCTAAAGCAAAAAGCATTATACCTTAGAAGATAAGGGGACTGTGTTTAATATTTAGACAATGATAAGTTGCAAGTTTGTTGTGGAAAATATGGAAATGGATGTGTTTTGGAATTAACAGCTGTGCTTTTCTAGTTCCCTGGACATGGGGGATTGATGGGGACAATGTGAGGTGAGAGTGTGCTGACCTTGTGAAACCTTTGGGAACATGCTGCAAGACTGGAAGTTTGGCAACCTGTGAGGTGCTCGATGTGAAGGGAAGTGCTGCAGAATGTGGTGTCATCTGTCACAGTTGGCAGCACTTGGTGCATGTTCTTCCTGTGTGGCTGAGCTCTGAAATGGGCAAAGAGAAGGGCCCTCATGACATGTTCATCTTGTGTTCTCAAATGTCCTTGAGAATGGCCAGAAATTCCTGTTAGCAAAGGTCCTTGAAGAAAAATGTGGCATTAAATCAAAGTATTGTAGCGAGTGCTTTGTTTCCTTTGATCCAGGAAAAAAATTTAATTAATTCACATACAGTGAGTACAGGACACTCTCCATTGTTGAATTGTCCTCACCTGTTTGAAAAGCAGTTCCACAGTGCCAGAAACCAGTGAGGAAGTAAATGATGTCTAATAAAAGCCAGAAAATTAATGATACTCTGGTAGAAGTGAATGATAGAATTTAGTTGTATTTCTGGAAATTAAACTTGGGGTGCCCACAGCTGCTGAGGATTGAAATGTGGTTGTGGGGAGCTGTCCAAGTGCCTTACAACAGCAAATCTCACCATCCATTTTTTAACAGCAATCTTTTTCAAACCTTGAGGAAAGAATTTCCTTCAGTATTATATGAAGGTCTCTCTGATTTGGCAGGTGGCTTTCAGCTGGGAAGGTGGATGTACTTTTGCTTAAATTTGGAAACCAAACCCCAGTGTTTGTTGGAGACAGAGGGTTTCTTGCTCATTCTGGTGAAGTGCAGCAAGTCATTGCAGACTGGTGCCTAATGAGGCTTCAGTTTCTGGGATTTATTTTTTCTATGCAATGTGTATTTTTTTCGGAACGGGCATTTTTCTTGGCAATCAAAACTGTAACAGAACATGTGTGTTCTCTCTCTTTAGTAACACAGATATTTGCAGTTTGAAGAGTCTGGTTCTTGTTAACTTGGAACTAAAATTTCACAGACCTTTCTGTGTCCCAAAGGATGCATATGGAGAGAGGTTATTTAAAGGCCTTTTTAAAATAATGCCTCTTAAGTTTATGGTATTCCTACCAGTTTTCAAAGATGCCTCTTCACTCAGCTGAGGGTTGGTAGTTCATGAAGCTTCAGTAGGCAAACACGAGATCACATCTTTGAACAAATACACTGATAAGTCACTTTACCTGTTGTTGGCCAATGCATTTCCTTGCTGTTTCAGGCCTCACCTTTCTTGGGATGAGCTGGGAGCTGGCCATTAAACAGCAGCTCTTGGGACACTCCATATACATGGGAGAGTTTTGAGGAAACTCAACCTGGGTGTTGATAATGGGGAGGGCAAATTTGTGCAAGTGCATAATTGGTTAAAGCCTCCCAAACTGTGTGTCCTGCACTTCCAGATTTGTTCCCATGCCCCACCTGGCAAACGAGATGGCTGCAGAGTAAACAAACATCCACACACCTGATTTCTTGTTTGTGTTGGCTTTCGTTTGCTTCCCCAGAGTGTCGCTGTGACAAGGACATGGACACGCTGAGCGGGTACGCGATGTGCCTTCCCAACCTGACAAGGCTGCAGAGCTACCGCCTGGCCGAGCACCGGCCCATCCTCTGCATAGAGATCAAGGTGTGGCAGGGGAGAGGGTCCTCCTGGGGGCTGGTCTGCATTTTTTAATTCACCCTGGGTAGAGCAGTTCAAGGAATGCAGCAGATAAGGCAGAGCTCACCATTTTCCTGTCAGCCCTCTTCCAATTCCTGATCTTTTGAAACTGGGGAAATTCCCAGGTGTTACTAAGCTATTCTGTAGGCTACATCAGTTTTGTGTCCTTTAAATTAAAATAATTTACTTCTCTAAAATGATTGGGAATAATATTCAGCTTTTAAGTGCTAGATTTTTTTTTTAATGATTTTTTAATATTTTCCTTTAAGTGGAGTGATTTGCATCTTGTGTATGCTTATATTTCTGTGGAGAGATAAATTTGTATTTACAGTCTTTTTTGTTTGTTTGTTTTAGCCAAAGTGTGGCTTCATTCCTTTCTCCAGCCATGTTTCACAGGAGATAAAGCACAAGGTGTGTCGTTACTGTATGCATCAGCATCTAAAGGTAATTACTAAGTCATCCTACTTCCCTTTGGCTGGACTGTGCTTTATTTGCTGTTCCAGGCTTGGGTTCCTGTTAAAACTTGCTCAAAGCTCTGATATGACTAAAGCTGGTAGGTGGATACACAGCTGAGTTGCTGGGTGTGAATTTGTTTAGTGAGAGATGGAACAAGTTCTGTGGGAAGCAGGAAGCAAACAAACACAATATGGGTCTTTGGGGACTGTGAATGTTGTGATTGGGTAAACTCTGATGTGGAACTTCCTATCAAGATCAGCTCACCCAGTGCATTCTGTGACTTACAACAAACAGCCTGTAACAGGCACGGGATTCACTGGACTGGTGTCCATTGTGAGTCTGAAATGGTGTGAAAGGTTTAACGGGACCTTTCTCCCCCTGTGAATGCTGTTTGAGTGACTCGAACTAAATATGACCAGGAAGACCCACAGTGCTTATGAATTTTGTGTTCAGAGAGGTTTAAATGCCATGGGACCCCTAAGACCAGGTGTGAGTGCACACTGTTGAGATAAGAGGGCAGGGATTGCAGGCAGAGTGGGTGACAGCTCTGGCTTTCCACAGGTAGCGAATGGAAAATGGAAGCGACCCAGTAAATATTGCCCGTTGGATCTCTTCTCAGGGTAAGGATTCCATGTCTTGGCCAAAACAAATCTCTAACACAGGGTGGGTTTTGGCAGATTTTTCTGAGATTACTGTGCCTTTTGCTGAGGTATTAAGCATAATCAATGTCTGTTTGTCTGACCTTTACAGTTAATATTTCTGGTGCCATCTATTTACATCTATCTCAGGAGTCAGAGCTGCTTACTGATGTGCCAGTGCCCTTTGCTGCATAACATTGCACCCAAGAGCTGTTTGGCTTACTCAGATTTGAAGTTTACTTTGCCTTTGCAGTTACCTCAGCTCATGCCAGGTGTGAGCATCCAAAGCTGGGATAAAACATTCTTGACTTTATTTTTTGTTTTCCCTAGAAATAAACAGAGAATGCACTTTGCTTTGAAGAGCTTACTACAGGAGGCACAGAACAACTTGAAAATATTTAAGGTAAACAGTTAAATCTCTACTTGCTTTTTTTTTTGCCTTGGCTTTTAAACAATTTGCCTTCAGCATCTCAACAGTCAAGATCTTACTTCAAGCCTACCCAATCAGCACCATCACTCATCACTGTTGGACTCCACCCAAAGACAAAAGAAGGAAATGGAAAAATTCTTAGCTAGATATCAGGTTAGGACAGATAAGTAATGATTTCCCAGAATTCATAGACTTACAGAATATCCTGAGCTGGAAGGGACCCATAAGGATCATCAAAGTCCCACTCCTGGTCTTGTGTGGGACACTCCAACAAGCCCATCATGTGCCTCAGAGCATTGTCCAAATGTTCCTTGAGGTGTAGCAGGTTTGGTGCTGTGACCACTGCTCTGGGGAATTAAATTAGTCTAAAAGAATTGCTGAGGAACAGCTAATAGAAAAGGACTTTTAAGGCTGATGAAAGTTTTAAAACTTCAGGAGGAAGAAGATGGAGAACTTTGCATGTTGCTGCAAATACTGTGTTTTTAGATTCCTGTTGTAGCACTGTTGCAGGCCAAATGTTAACCTTTTCCATGGCATTCATGTAGGAAAAATATAAAGCAGTAACTGATGGCTTATGGAGAGTTTTAGATTAATTCTAGGAAATAAGACTCGTTGCAATTCATTTCCAGTATTAAATCAACTATTTGAATTACTTAAACTTCCATGAACTGTCCTATTTTTTCTGTTGGCACAGGTAACTATCACACCTTTGCTGTCCCCTTTCACAGCCTTCTCTTGGCCTGGCTGGCTGGTAAAAGAAGGTTGTTTCACATGGTGCTTTGTCACCCCTGACATTATTCAGAAAGAAGTGATAAGAAAATGTGCCAAGTATCAGATCACTAGTATTGTTCTAATCCCTTACAACTTATCAAGTTGGGAAAGTAGCACTTGATTTAAATGAGACTTTTGGTCCTCGTTCAGAGGTTGTTACTTGTGAGACCTGATTAAATTTAAGAGGGCAAATTTGTAAGAGGTGTGTGTATTTGTATGCAGATTGTTAAGGTAAGACCGTTTTTCTGTGCTTAAAATATTAAATCTGATGCTTTAAATAGCTCAGTGTGAATAACTTGATTTCCTGAGGAGCCTAAAGACTTTTTATTGTTTCCTTTCTTTTCAGAATGGTGAACTAATTTATGGCTGTAAGGATGACCAGGACTGTGTGTCTGACTGGAACGAACTTGCTCGTCACTTAAAACCTTTCTTTTTCCCTTCCAACGGGCTGGTCAGTGGCCCCCACTGCACAAGGACAATTGTTAAAGAACTGATCCAGGTGATAACCATGACGCTGCTAAGTAGCACCGATACCTGCAGAGCAGGGGACATGAAGACAGTTCCCGTTTCACAAGGACGAAGCTACTGTGAAGCAAGTGCTTTTAATAAGGAGCTGGTTAGAAATGGTGAGGAGTCATTTATTAAGCACTGTCAGTAATTACCTGTCCATGGAATCACAGAGTGGTTTGTGTTGGAAGGGACCTTTACAGTCCATCCAGTCCAACCCTCAGCCATGGGCAGGGACACCTTCCACTAGACCAGTTTGCTCAGAGCCTTGTCTGATGCAACAATTCAGATCTTTGTCTCTTGTTTGCTTGTTGATACTGATGTGAGAATGGAAACAGCAGAGTTGTAGTGACACTTAAAAATGAGTTCTGAGCTGTGTAGCTGGTAGGTAATTGCCCTTAATGTGATGTTGTATTGAGCACTTTTAGCACTGTGTCTGTGGACAGGTAAAATTAATTCAGGAGGTGGTAGAGGACAAATGGAAGAAAACACCAGTTTGAGCTGGTAACAATCACAGGGATTCCAAAAGAGTGGGGAATGTTTGTGCTGTATGTGATGGAGTTGGGCTGCTTTGGTTGGTTTGTTACATGACACCTGTTCTTGCCTTTCCCTCTCCTCCTGCCAGCCCTCACCAGCAAGGGCACAGTTCTCTTCTGGTAAAAACAGAGATCTGAATACCAGGGAAAAGGAATGGGAAGTGAGAGCTGGAAAACACTAAACAATGGCAATTCCTCAGTGCATAAGTTCTGTAAAGCTTTAATTATTGAAGATGCTGCCAGTATTCCTAATTACACAAACAACATGTTTTTCACTCTGCTTTTGAGGAAGACCTTTTTAACTGCTGGTGGTTTGTTACAGTGTTGGAGAAAGAGCCATTTCACAGAAATTGCAACAAGTGCAAATATCTTTATATTATGTAACAAAAGGACCTGATAGCTGAAATGGTGAATTACTTTCTGCCAGAAGTTGATACTGTTCGAAGTGAGTTTGTGGTGGCTTAGAACTCAGATGAAAAATTTCGCTTGTGGACTTAAAGGAGTAGATTGCAGTGGATTTGGGTGTGTTTTGGTATTTATTATTTTTGGGTAATTTGTAGAGTTGTATACCAGGTGTTTTATTGTGCAGCCCAAGATGAGCTGTTTAAATGTGAAGGTTAGTAGGTGCACCTGGCCCTTCAGTGTTTGGAAACTGAAGTGTTTTACTCCTGCCCCTGATTGGACTAAAAATATCTGGCCTTGTGTTGTGAACAAGCACATGTTCTGGCAATCTGAAGCAAAGAACACTTGTGTTTGCCTTATTTTAAAGTCTGTTTTCTTCTAGGTAAACATAAATTGGAAAGCTCTGGCTTACCGAGGGGTTGTCTCCTTTATAAAACCCTTCAGGCTCAGATGCTCGACATGCTGGATATTGAAGGACTCTATCCTTTGTACAGTAGAGTTGAACAGTACCTGGAGGAATTTCCTGAAGAGAGGTAAGACTTCATGGCTTTTCTTTTCAGTTCTGAGTAACCAGGTGTGCAGGCAAGGTTGGCTCTGTGCAGACACTCTGTGTTGTTATGTTGTACAACCTTCCTTCATAGCAGAAGGAAGCACATTCTGAATTTCTAACTTGAACTGCCAGATAATATGAAAGATCAGTTTTATTGTTAAAAGTTTTGATGGCAGTCACTTTGGCCTGAATTTTTAAGTACTGATTATGAGAAAAGTTGGCAACAGAGTAGGATAGAAAAATTCTCTTTTCCTTAGTAGAGGAGGTTGTGTATTTGCAGAAAGGTACAGTAAAATGGGTGGCTGGTTTCTCCAGTCCCAAGTACCTGCAAAGCTCGGAATGTCTGCAGGGATAGTGATGTTTTTACAGTCATTCTCAGGTCTGTATTGGATTATCCACAACCTGCCCCTAAAATCCAGTATTTGGCAGCAATCCAGCTGTGCCTGCAGGGTCCTAGGGAAGGTGTGGTGGATCGGCTGTTTTCTATCCTGCCCTTGTGTGAGAACAGCTTCAAATGCTGCCTGTGACCCACATCACGAGTGCTCAAATCATACTTGAGGCAGAACAAGCTTTATCTTACGGTATTTGTTGTTTAGCATGGCAAGCTGCTACATTTTTTCCACAAATAAGGCTTATTGGTGTGCTAATAATTGCTACACAAAGCCTTCCCT
>JAOXXN010000175.1:3530258-3540841 GCA_026770055.1 Myrmophylax atrothorax | reverse complement strand
GCCTTCCCTGGGCTGCTGTGCCTCTGCTGTTGCTCACACGAGGGCACTCTGGCTTCACTCGAGAGCCACTGCCTGTGCAGTTATACACAAAACGGATCATTTGGAAAATGTTCTTTGAGCTGTTGGGTGTTTGCGTGCTGCAAATCCCACTGTGAGGGGCTCAGCTTCTCAGCAGGGGTTCAGGTGTTTAACAGGGGAAGGAAGGAAGGAGGCCAAGCAACCCCCCATGAGCACAGGGTGCAAAGCTGGGGCAGAGCAGGGCCCCGTCAGACAGGCCTGTACTCCTAGTTAATGTATATACACACACACGCACACACACACACAAATATAAAATACTAATATATTGTTATATATTTCTTATATCTATATTTCAGCTAGGCTTCTGGGAGCTCCTGCAAACTGTAAATTTTGAAACTTATACCCATTTTTTGCAAAAAATACTGTTCTTGCATTGATACACAGGGCAGTGGATTAGGAATGATTCATCTTTAAAAACCCCACACAACACCAAACTTAAGCAGCAGCAAACCTTGAGTGATATGAGAGTAACAGGGACTGGTTGTGATGTTGGTTGGCAATGGGTTAATCCTTGGACATGTTTTTGGTGTCGTTGTTGGGTTCTAATCTGAGTATCTGGGGTGCTGAAGAAAGAAGACGCTGAAAACCAGTAATCATCTTGGCTGTCTGTAAATCTTTTAACATTTATTTAGAAGTACATTACAGATAGATGGACCTTACAATGAAGCTTTTTATGAGAAGCTGCTGGATCTTTCCACAGAAGATGATGGGACAGTGGCATTTGCGTTAACAAAGGTACTTCTGTGCATGTTGGTGAGGGTTGTTTGGTCTGTCAGTGTTCATGGACACCTGTCTCAGTGAAAGGGATGGATAATTGATGAAGACAGCACCACTGGCTCATCAGAGTCTGGGCAGTTAAAGTTCTTACTTGTGCCAGGGTGCATCTTTATAGCAGAAACAGTTAAAAACAGATGTGTGTGTAGTACCATTTCTTAAGAAAAAAATAAAGCCTTTTATTTTCTCTCTAAACTGAGGAAGCCTTTGCATGAACTGGTGATGGTTTGGCCTTTAAGAAAAGGATCTGTAGAAAATAAACACAGTTCTTATACAGGATGCTGCAAAACCACCTGCTCCTGCCAACCATCTGTTACAGATTTCATTTCCAGCTCTTACAGTGCCAACATACCAATATAGGGAGAACACTGGTGCCTTCTGTAAGGAACAGGATGCTTTACTGCAGGCAAACACAAATATGAGAGGAAATGTGTGTTATTTTTGTTGTACAGGTGCAGCAATACAGAATAGCCATGACTGCTAAAGACTGCTCCATCATGATTGCCCTTTCCCCCTGTCTGCAAGACGAATGGTAAGAGCTGCCTGTACCTTGGAGTGACTCCAAGTTGTTTAGAAATTGGAGATATTGTTTGCACAGTTCAGTCAACTCAACAACTTGAGAAAAGTGTGGGATTTTGTGGGGGGTGTCCAAATATTTGGCTGTGAACATATTAGTAGAGTTCTGATTTAAGGCATTTAGAACCCATGTTTCTGAAGAGTTTTAAGTTGATCCAGAAAGGTTAAGGTTTTATATTCAATTGCTTCTTGAACTTTGAATTGACTATTTATAGTAGCCCTACATGGTTTTAAACAGGTGCAATTTTTCTGCCTCAGTGTCCTCATATGAGAAGTTTTTCAAGCTGAGTTACCTTTAATGGCCTAATTAGAGTAAAACCAAGGCAATAATCAAGAGGTGACATCTGTGGCTGTCAGGCAGGAGGCTTTGCTGCAATATCATCCATTTTGGCTGATGTCAGCAGTCATAGTCTGCGGGGAGGTTGGATTTACCAGAGCCCTTTTATTTTTAGAGAATATTGTTTTTTGTGTTTGCCCTGCGGCTCTTGAGCAAAGTGTTGGTGATGGACATGCCTTGTGCAGTGGTTGAGCTCGGAAATCCTCCATCCCTCAGCATGCTTGGACAGCAGTTCCCACACTCAATGTTTTATTACCTTGAACCTAAGAAGGTGTTGCAGTACTTCCTTCTGCTTTTGCTGGTTAATAAGGCTGTTGCTTTGTATGCACCACCTAGAAACAGCTTAGATTTACTAAATACAGAGACACAGTAGTTGAGAGTAATGTTTGGCTTCAGCTGTGTGGAAGCTCAAAGGAAAATGACTGGAAGAGATCCCACCAAGTTCCCATTAGGACTGGCAAAGCTGGAGCTGTAGTTTCCTCAGTGCTACATAAGCTGCAGTTTATTTTCTTGGGCTCCCACAAAAGTTCTAAGATAAACATTAGAGTCACTTTTGCAAAGGGACTTGGGACACATAAATTTAAAATACTGGTTTCAGTGACTCAGATGTGCAATGTGGTTTTGTTTTCCAGCTCTGAGCAAAGATCTGTGGTACTGACATCCAAATCCAGATTCACCTTTTCTGTCTCTGTGCTGGACCTGGACCTGAAGCCCTATGAGAGCATTCCCCACCAGTACAAACTGGATGGAGAGATAGTCAGCTATTACCTGAAGAATGTACAGGCCAAAGACGACTCTGTTATGTCCAACCTCTTCAAGGAGAATGAAGACTGCACACTAGTTCTCCATAAAGTGTAACCATTTCCTTAAGGTTATTTTTACTCAAACACTTTAGAAAGTGGAAGATTAATGGAATACAGTTATGGTGACTTTTTTCTTTTCTTTTCTGTCGTGTTCAGTGCATTTTTCAGCTGTGAATGTTTTTGCTTTATGAAATGATTTCTGATGGGTGATGCCTTCTCAGAGCCCTGGGATAGCATTTGCTAGATTACCTTAATGAATGTATTTAATGTGACAGGACAGGTAACGTGCCATACCTTGGAACTAGAGGACAGCAAATTAATACAAGTCTACTTCCTTAGAACTGAAAGAGCACAGAATTAAAGGTTTCCTGAAGTATTGCACTAACATAGAAAGCCTAATTACTAACAAGAGAATTGCCTTGGAGCCTGTGTGTTGAGTCTTGCTCATCCCTCCTAGAGGAGGAGGAAATGCTCTGGCAAATCCTGGTACAACACTTTAGCATTAATCCATTGAAAATACACCAGTGCAGTGGCTGATCTGTGGAACTGTCCTGTCACTGCAGAATACTTAAGTACTAATGCATGGATTAGGAACACCAGGCTGCCTCCAGAAGTTTAATGATCACCTTGTATCTACCTGAAGCTTCTGAAACCAAGTGCAAAGGGTTAAGGTAAACATCTTTTGAGTTTTATGTCATAGCTGGGCTTAGCTTGCCTGCCATACTGGTTTTCATTGTCTCTACATTATATGCTGCTATTGGAGGTGAAACCACAGCTCACGCTCACCTAATTGAAACTGAGCTATAAGAGGAGTATGTTTTGAGTTTCACAGTTCATTCCAGGTCTTTCAGATGGTGTCAGACATTGGCATTATTACACTGATGCCCCACACTCTGCATAGTATGAGCAGCTGCTTTCAGGCTCCTGCAAGTGACACAGAAAAAAGGTACAGCATCTCATTGTCTTCCCTGAAGTTGCAGTGATTTTTATGATGGCTTTACTTTTTAAGCAGTGCTATGTGCAGCTGAAGTCTGGTGAGGGGGCTGCAGCAAAGCTATCCTTGGGGAAGATCCTGAGTTGGAGACTGGGGATGTATCCAAAAGTGAGGGTACCATGATAAAACCTACACCCCCTTTCCCCTCAGGGATTGCACACCCTGAAAGGTACAGAGATGCTCCTTATGTCACAGGTTGTTACCTGGATACAGCCTGTGCTTACCAGTAATGTTGTTCAGTCATGTAAAAAACACTGCTAAAATCACATTTATATTGGGATCTCAGTGTAATGTTTGAATTGTTCCACTTTACCTGAGATTCAGAAAGCCAGCCCAGGAACACCTGTACCTTGGCACAACTCCAGGAGGAAATGTGAAACACGGAGTCCCACAGTGACAGAGACCTGAGTGGGCACTGCCAGTTTGTATCCACTGCCAGGTGCCTTTCTGGGGTGGGGCCCAGAGCTGCTCTCCTGGATGTGAGATGTGATACTACAGCAGTGCAGTAACCTGGTAGCTGACTGTGGGAATAACCCCTTCTTTCCAAAGAAAACCTGGGGGGAGAGAGACACTTTTGAAGCCAGAAACCCTCCAGCTGTTAGGAGGAAGGAAGGATTGTAATACACAGCAGGGAAGTTCCCAGGTTTTCATGCAGCAACTTTACAGACGTTCCATCTGCAAACAGAAGTGTCTGTGCTGAGCAAACAGTTTCTTTTCCAGGCAAGAAGGAGCTAAACATCAAGTGAACTAAAGGTTACATAAAACCAGCTAGACCAGTTCTGTGTCAGTGGGTAAGTAGAAGCAAATTTTGCCTGGCTGCTGGACTCCAAACTTGAAATTAGCCTGCCTTATCTAACAAGAGATTTCCTTAGAGAGCTGCTGTTTATCAAAAACCAATCTCTGGCATTGCTTAGCTGTAGTCTGGCAGTTTTTCCTGACCTACCAGAACAGTGGGAGACTTTCAGTGATCAAACAGTGGATTATTACATTTATGGCATTATAAACATACTGTTGCTTTAGTTCTTGGTTTCTCTACCTGTTTCCCTGTTGGTGTACAATACTTTGCCATCGCTGATGGCCAGAGCTGTTGTGCTGCCAGGGTGGCTCCAGCAGCTCTGGCCTTGGAAAAGAAGTCTCTTAGTGTCACTTAAGAGCCCAGAGTTTGTGGGTTTGGGCCCTTGGTTCCAGGAACTGTTACTCCCTACCCAAGAAGTACCTGACTTCCAGTCTTACTGGTTTGGTTTGGATACAGTCATTTGGCTGGGATGGACAGAGCAGGAACTCTAGGGAAATGCTGAGAGTTCCCAAATGGGCTGATGGCACATCTGATGGAAGTGAAGGGAGAGGCAAGACATCTTCTGATCTGGTTTGTTTCTTCAGGGATGAATGTATGAAATGTGATGCTTGCTAATGTGTTGCCTGCCAGAATTTCCCCCTGGAAGTGGGAAGTGCTGCAGCGGGCAGGAGTGAACACACCCACCTCTTCCTAGGAGTGTGATGGGCCTCTCTGGGTTAGTTTAATGCTGTCTCGACACTTACTTTGTGGAACAAAGTTACTTCAGACAGTTACTCTTGGTTTTTTTACCATTGTATGTCATTGAAATCTTCAAATTGTCTTCTTCCACTCTAATTTAAGGAGAAAGCTGTTTAACTCTTTATTCTAAGAGTCTCTTACTGTTCTCTTGTCATTTTAAAATCACTGTACTTTTACAGAGCTGTGAAATGAAATGGATTTTTATGGACTTGATTTTGACAGTGCATGATCTTTTAACAATTTCCAGGTATCTAGAAAATGTTAAGAAGATAAACCACTCTGGTACATTAATGATTCAGAAAGATAAATTTATAATGAAATCACTCTGTACATGTAACTATTTTATTTGGCATTTTTGTATTTAAATGGCTGTATTTATTTTCATGTCATGACAATTTATATATAACGTGCCATAATTGTACAGATAGCATGTTTTATGAGTATGGTTTCTAAATGGAAAATAACTTAATGTTTATATTCAATAAAATTATAGACTGTGTAACACAATATCTTAATTAAAACTACTTTTGAAATTGCTACCTGGTGTAGGTAACGCTGATATTCATTTCACCACTTTGATCAGGTTCTCCATGGCTGCCTCGATGCCAAGGAGCAGCACCATGCTCCGGAACCGGGCAGGGACACTCCCAACTCTTGCCATCTTCTGCTGCAGGACTGCAGGAAACAGAACAGGAAGGTTATTTCCCCAGAGCTACACCAGTGGTGAGTGAAACACCTCACCCAGACATGGTTTGTAAGCCTTTGAAATCATAGGGGAGGTGAAGTGTAGCTGCTGCTGGACTGGGGTTTGTTTGCCTGATTGGGCTCCCCGAGGTGGATTCCGTGTTATCCAAAGGGGGGTTGGCCCAAAGGGGGGGCTGGTTTCTGCCTGAAGGCTCAGAACAGTCCCTGAAGTGACTGAGGTTACCTTGCTCTGGGACTTTGGTCAGCAGGTCCAGGACAGGTGTAGTTGTCCCTTCTTCGTCCATATGGATCTTCCAAACAATCATTAGTTCAAACCTGTAAGGGGAGCACAGGGAGGTCAGTTCAGGGTTAACCAGGGCACTGTCTTGGAGGTTCCTTTAGAGCAGAAACTGTAGCATTAGAGAGGCTCCTTCTCTCCAACAAAAGTCACCTCATGTAATGCAACTTACCCATCTCTGGATTCAGGAGTCAGGAACATTTAATTAACCGAGGAAAACAAGTGATAATCCCCTGACAAGGAAGAGCTCTGGTGGGTACATCCAAATTTTCAGCCACAAGGATTTTTTCTGTTGGTTCCTGTCTCTTAGGAATGGTTTGTTTGCACAGTGCAGTGGGGAAAAGTAAGAGAGGAAGGCAAAGGAGAGCACTGAGTGTCCCCAGGCCTGGCCCCTCCTGTGACATCTGCACCCAGGTTCAGGTGCTGAGCTCAGACACAGGATGAGAACAGGAACATTGTTCCAGAGGTGTTTGATAAATAGTGATGGGCTGGGTCGGGTCTGGAATAAGAGCCACCCTGATGGTTCATGGTTGTATTAGAATAATGCGCAGGCAAACATCTGTCCAAGATGTGCATTCCTGCCTTTGTTTGCTTTTCACTTTGAAAAAATAATCTCAACCATCACTACTCCTTCCAGAGTGGATTTGGTGTTTTTTGTGAGTCCAGTCGTGATTCCCAGGTATCACAGTGTCTCAAGGGAACAGTGAGGCAGGAGGTTGGTCTGGAGCAACACTCAGAGCAGATCTGCTCCTTTATAACAGCCCTGCTTCTTTACTGCATCTTTATTCCCCTCCAATCCTGGAATTCCTTACTGAAGGAAGGTAAGGCTTTCCCAATCCAAAGCTGATCTGCACAGCAAGTCACTGTGAGGAGGAAGGTCCACCTTTCTCGATGATGTTTGAACCAACACAACTGTAAAAGTTTCCTTCAAATGTGATTTGTCAGCCTTTTGCCACTTGATTGTTAGAAATCCTCTGGGAATTTGTGCACAGCTTGTTCTTGGATTTTGCAAACAAATTCCTATGCCAGTCTGGTTTCTACAAACCCACTGAATTGACTTCTAAATTCTTGTGTTGCATGACTGTGGGTGAGAGGGAACGTGTGCAATGGAACTGGCACCTGGTGACACAGAAGGTCTTAAATAACGCAAGTTATTCCCTAACCCTGATGGTCTAAGAACAATTCATTCCCACAATCCAGACTTAAAGCATTTAGTTGTAAATGGCAGGTTTGGCTGAATCAAAACAGCACCATCTATTAGGGATAATTTGCTAGTTTCACACACAAATATGATGGAGCTGTGCTCAACAACTTCCAGTTGTTTCCATATAAATTAAAGCATGGTATAGCAAGATGTAACAGGAGAAGGGAATGGTCTGGTCCCTTCCCACACAGTTATTTTTCTTGGCCCTTACAGAACTCCTGGCAGTGATAATTATATTGTCTTACATGTAACTTCAAGGATTTTTTTCTCTGTTGAAAACCCCAAACCTGCTGGAACACATCCCGCAGGGAGCCCAAACAAATCCCACAAGGCTGGTAGAGCAGTAATTCTTTCATCTAATGGATTTCCTTCTAAAACAATGGAAAAGTAGAGCCATAGTTGCTTCCAGTTACACGGTAACTGCCATTTTCTTTCCATTCTTCGATGCCAAGACACTGAGGAACTGGGCTTTGCTGGGATGTGACTGGGATCCCTGCACCTCCCACCCTGCCTGTGCAATCCCTGGGCTGTATCAATCAGGAGATGCATTTTTTGGCTTACCCAGAAAGTTTGGGGTTCCTCAGAATGATATAATCTCCCTGCAGTCCTTCTGGAAGGGTCACAACCTCAGGATACTTGGTCTGTGAACAGAAACACTCAAACTGGGTCACAAAAATCATGACAGACAAGGTGTCCAGCCTGTGCTCCCCAGTCCCAGTGCATTTCATGGGCTTGTTGGACAGTAATAGTTAGAAGTAACGATACTGACTGAAATTCTGACCTGTTTAGAGTTCCTTGTGTAAGACAAGAAACCTTGAAGGAACGTTTTTTAAACTAAGTTGTGTTAATTTGATTTACTAACACATTATAATACATTTCCATCTCACCCTCTGTGAAGGAAGGAACCCGACTGGTACACTGTGGTTGGAGATTCCTTTTGAGAGGGTCACCAAGCCCCACACAGGGCTTTGGAAGCACAAAGTAATAAAGGCAGTGAGATACCAAAATATCCACTGTCACCAAAATATGGGACAATGAACACGTGATCAAACTGACTCCTGTTAAACTTCCATGTCTCTGGGAATTATTTGTAGTTACTACAACATGCAAAGGTTGATTGTTGCCACATTACTTTGATGTTTGACAGTGTTCAGCGTGTGCATCTTGAACTACCCAGCACTCAGAACCTTTGCTAGAACTGGTTTAAAAGCACACAAAGGAAAAGCAGACTTGTAGCTCTGTGTGGATGCTGTAGGTGATGGGTTACCCTGAACAACAGGGGATACACAGACACCAAGCACTGAGGAACAACACGTGTCCTGCAGGGATGTGCTGCTGGTAAAGGAAACAGAACGGAGCCACAGCCTGTTGTTGTGCAGACTCCAGAGCTGTGCCCTGCTTGTCCTGCCTCATGCACTGGACACAAAGCTGTGCTCCAAAACTTGATGTTTATAAGGTGTGAAAAGTCTCTTGGCCTGAATCATCCCACAGAGCTCCCAGGGCAGGCGGCAGGTCCTGCAGAAAAGGAGCAGGAGAGCTCATTGTGGAGCAGCACTGGAGAAAATGAGTCCAGTTTTATGGGATTGTGCCTCATCTGGCAGAGCGAAATTGCTACCAGATGTGACCTTGCTCTGGGTTAGGAATTTATGACAAACTGAAGGGGGGCTGTGCAGAATGTGCCAAATGACATAAAACACATGGAATTTGCCAGTTTTAATTTCTACCCAGTATCCAGTACTGTATTTACTGTGGGGATAATGACCCTGATCTATCCTGGGAACAAAGACACAGAAGGGACAACACAGAGCAGGACAGTGACACTGAAAGTGGCTGATCAGAGATCACTCGCCCAGCAGAGCAGGGTTTATCTTCCAGCTTTATTCCCTGTGGAATTATGCTCCTCTGATGACAAAATAGAACAACTTTTCCAAGTTTGCCTTCTCAATATCCAATACAAGCCTTCATTTGCCTGGTGTCAGAGGCCTGGGAGGATCTACTGATCCCTTTAGCTCCGGGCTGCCAATACTAGAAATGCAGGATTAGCTTCTCTCTGGAACTCAGCTCTTGTATCCCTCATTTACAAGAGATCCTGAGTATCCCTATCTAAGCACTTTATCCCGACACCTTTGGGAATCACCAGAGAAAACAGATCAGAGGAACGAGATAAGAGTTACAATTCAAAACACGGTGAGAAACGCTCCCAGGGCTTTTTTGGGGAGTTCCTGTGTAGCTGCCGTGACCTGGTGGGTGGTACTTATGTCATATGGAAACCAGAGGCAACTCCAGGAAATCCCTGTGTGTGGTTCTGTGGCAAAGCTCCCTGTACCTGCAGAGGGTGCCCCGGTGGGTTCTGCACACACAGAGTGGTTATTCTGCGCCTTCCAGAAATGCCAGCAAACCCTGTGGAATCCTCAGGATTTGGGATAAAATCCAGCCTTTTAGTGGGAAAGGTCATACTTTAGCAATCCACAAAACACACAAACAGCCAAACCACAAATACCTACATCTCTCTTTGCTAAAACCTGAGCTTTGGCAGCTGCTCCAGGCCCAGATCCGTGTGAGGATCCTGGCTCTGTTCCCACCTTAGGATGGCTCCTTACAGCAACCACCCAGCAGGAGCAGGAAGCAAAGCACCCGGGATTAAAAAGCAACCTTAAACACTGACAATTTCGGGAATAAACCTCAGGAAATGAAGTCACTCAACCTGCCTTTTATTTTCCACATGGAAAATGTAAATGGCTGAATCCCACAGGTAAAATGTGGGGATCTGGGATGTAACTAACACCAGGCACATAGACACAACTGCAATTCCAAACAACTCTTTGGATACCACATTATCACCTCATCTTCTCTGCTGAGCAACTTTCCCAAGTTTTCCCTGGGGAAAAGAAAAGCGGAGCAATGACCAGGGTAACAGAATGAGCGGATCCACTGAAAGGTCTTTTGGGAAAGTCAAGAACTCCCGTGGGATCTTGGAACCAGACCCAAGGCAAGGGAAAGAGATCCCATCAAGTACACAGTACCATATGGGAGAGATCAGCTACAACTGCATTAAGCAAAACCTGACTTTAATCAAGAAGCATCTTTCCTCAGATGACTTTTAAATGTCAGTTTATGATCAAAACCAAAAGCCCAAGCTATTATTACTCCTAGACGGAAATTGTTTTTCCAGCTCCTTCAGGAGTCCAAGCAGGGAATCTTATGGGAACTTTTGTCTCAGACAGGAATAGTCTTGAATCAAAGGTGATGGAATGCTCAGCTCCTGGGAAAGATTTTACACACACACCCACACCCACCCACC
>JAOXXN010000175.1:3520013-3530158 GCA_026770055.1 Myrmophylax atrothorax | reverse complement strand
GTAATGCACTTGCAGTGGCTATTTTTAAACAAAATATATTATTCCCCAGCTGTTTAAAGCTGCATTGCAGTTTTCTGCACACCAAGTCTCTGCTAAGGAAAATGTTGTAAGTTACTCAGGTCAAAGCCATGGCTATGAATGCAAAACAAAACTGGCAAGGCCAACACCGTAATAAAAGCAGATAAATTTGCTTCTGACCCACTTAGCAAGAAAACACACAACCCTGCTACCATCTGGAACAGTTCAGTTCTACTGCTGATTCTGAACTTGGTGTTCTGTCAGAAGAATGTAAATAAAGACTCAATACACCAGGACTCCCTCCATGGGTACAAGCTCCTTCTCAATGTACCAGTGAGGCTCCATTTGGGCTCTGATTGGGTGATTTGTATGTGGGGTTTGCTCAGCTAAGGCCACGTTCTCCCCCACTGGTATCACCCACTCAACACCAACACAACTCCAGTAATTCCAACACAAATCATTTGCGAAAATAATGAAAATTCTGGACACTGCAGAATACCAATAATGACCTGATTAAATTCCAGAAGCACCAAACATTCCCTGCAGTGCCACTGAGCTGCTCCCACTGCAAACCAGCAGGGCAGACCCTCCAGTGCCATCCCGTGTGACACCATCCTGTGGGACGCCACCCCCAGTGGCTTCTGGCCTGGATTCAGAGCTGTGTTTTCCAACAGGTTCATTCCTGGATTTTAACTTATCTAACTCAGATAACAACAGTAGGAATAACTTTACAATCACCATGATCAAGTAACACAGAGGCTTAAAAGCAGCAATAACCAAGCTGCCAAATGGAAGTAAGTGCAGCAACTACATTTTTGGAAATTAATTTGTATTTCCTCTTTTACAAAGCCTTGTGTGAGTCTGGACAAATGCAGGTCCCTTTGGGAGATGTGATCTGGTTTATCTGTCCTTGATGCCCATTGCTAAAATCTTTGGTGCAAGCTTTACCAACAACTCTAGTCCTCAAGTCACAAACTATTAATCTGTCATTAACTGAACATCACATGTACATTGTCAATCAATTGTCTTCATGGAAAAGACCTCTCCAATCATCGAGTCCATTAACCCAGCACTGCAAAGTCCACTAAAACATGCCAAATGCCACAAAACTGTGCAATTGGAGTAAGAAATACAACACATAATTGATGTAGAATTCTACAAATAACTTGAATACCTGGGTTTAAAAAAAAAAATCTCCCATGCTAATTTCTCTCTACATTAGAACATGTGGCCATTAGAAACACTTGATGCAAACCTCCATTTCTTGCTTCTTCCCATGCAGAGATCTCTTCATACTTAAAATGGTACAGGTCTTCCAGAACTCATTGTAGTGTTCACACTTGGCTTTAAAGCACAGCTGAGCCCCCCCATCTGCTGGATTAACGACGCTTTGGGGAGGGCTGTGTGTGCCCAAACAAGTGTTTCCCACTGGCCAGTGGTTCATAGTGAGAGTGAAGTTCAGCAACAGACACAGAAACACGAGGGCACCTCAAACCCACACAGCTCTGCTTGAGCAGATCTGCTGTTTGCAGAACCAACCCTAAATATCCACGATGGGAATGGGTTGCTGAAGCATCAGCACCACACGGAATTCTGTGTCCAAAACAACGTGCTAGTGGAGGATGCTCAAGTGGGGTGTCCCAATGGCTCTTTCAGCCCCACTTCCCATGGGTTTGAGAGGACAAACTCAGTTTGGCCTGTGCCTGAAGGATGGCAGTGGTGTAACCCAAGGTCTTGTCAGGAGGCAAAGGGTGTGTTTAACTAAATCTCAGTTAAAGTGTAAACCCACAAACCCAGAGGTCACCTTCCATCATATCGTTATCACATGTTTGGGAAGATGGCAGTGCTTTTACTTTTGGGTAAGTGAAAATACCAATTAGAAGCAATGGGATATGTGATAGATTATGGCTATGGAAATAAACTCTCATATCTACTACTGCAGAAGAAAAACCTTGGTAAAACCTGTTTTCAAACAATAAAATATGAATTATAGAATTATAAAAAGAAACATTTTATAAACATGTCCTTGCACGTATATGTATTTTTAATGTCTGCACTGAAAAATGCTTTGCAAGGGCTAGAATAATAACATCTTTGAGCTTTCAAAGAATGGCCCATTTAAAGTTCAGAGCAGAAAGGATCATAAAAGTCACCATGAAGTTTCTCATTTTATGCAATTAAAGGAACTGTAATCAAAAAATATCAAATCACTTTCCCCCTTCAACTAAATTACACCCCACAGAAACACTGTGTTTGCAGGATGGATTTATGAAGCCTCACCAGTTGTAATTATGTCTCAGAATAAACACAGCTCCCACCTTCCCATCTTAGGAAACTTGTTCCTCCCTTGAGCCAGCCCTGCTGGGGCTCTGAGTGATGCCGATCACACAGAACTGCCGCTGCCCCCGGACCACAGGACAGGCTGGCAGCGAGAGCAGCACAGAGAGCGGTTTGTCTGCGTGGCAGTCCCAGCACAGCTCACACAGCCAGCCCTGCCTGCATGTGTGGTGCTAATGAAGTGATTCCTCTTTAGTAAAGGAAAGGAGGATCTGGGGGGCAGAGTTGAGGGCCTACAAGTAAGTCTGACAATGGTGAGTAGTGACAGGGCAGGGGGAGTGGATTCCCACTGCCAGAGGGAGGGTTTGGTGGGATATTAGGAAGGAATTCTTCCCTGTGAGGGCGGGCAGGCCCTGGCACAGGGTGCCCAGAGAAGCTGTGGCTGCCCCATCCCTGGAAGTGCCCAAGGCCAGGTTGAAGCAACCTGGGATAGTGAGAGGTGTCCCTGCCCATGGCAGGGGGTGGAACCAGACAATCTTTCAGGTCCCTTTCAACCCAAACTACTCTATGATTACATAAATAACAGTTTGAGTGTCACCCTGGACAGAGGAAATCTTTGCAGTAAACATTTCCCAAAACCTCCTCCCAAGCTCAGGACACTCCTGGTTTCTCCTGTAGAGCATGCATAGCTGGTTACTCGAGTACCTATACGTGGTTTCAGACCTGTTCTTTTTTTCAGCCCAGGTCTGCAACTCCTGAGTTATTGATCACTTTGCTAAGACTCAGTCTTACATCTGCCTCTCAAAGTTAAGCCAACGCTCTGCACAAGTATCTGAAACCAACTGGAAGCCACTCCCCCCAACAGCCCAAACCCACGGAGCCTTCACAAACTGCCAGTGAAGTTCCTTTGCTTTGTTCTTTCTTCCTTTTCATCTTCCCCTGATTACAGCTTCTTGTTTTTGGCCCCTGCTCTATTTCCATTGCCATTTATTTTCCTTATTTCACATTTCCATAACATTATCATTCTTCATGCTTGACTCAGCCACGGTTCTACATGATTCAGTTTGTCACTATGTTCACAATGTGGCTATTAATTTTCCATACTTTTTCTATTTTCCTGATTGGATCTAGAACAGAAGAGCCAAACCAGCATCACCAAGGCCCAAGCACACATAATACCGTGTCTCTTATAAAGCATTTCCTTTCAGTATCACTCTGTCACATGGTAACCATGTGTTTATCTGCAACTTAATTACAGCAGACTGGGAATAAATTAAAATACATACTAGAGGTTTATTTTTGTGAGGAAAAATAGAATTAAATGAACATGAAACCTCAGAAAGAACAGGAAGGGGTAGATCATGATCACTTGAGGGAACACAGAGGTTGCAGATGCTTTTTTTTACCTTTTTCTTGCTGGGTAAGAGACAAATTTTCTCTCCAATGTTTCTCTTTAAAATTGTCAAGGCAAAAGATTTTCACTAGTTTATGAAAGTTTTAAACTCCCCATTTCTGTAGCTTAAAATTCTAGGGCTTATTTCCCATTTTATTCAACTTTTAAAATATACCATCTCAAACTAAGGTGGCTGCAGAGCCACCCCCTGCACACATGTGGGCACAGCTCCAATTCCAGGAAATATGGGCTGATCTGGATTTTGTGGGAGAGCAGTGACACTGCACCTGGGTGTTTATTTTTGGTGGAAATCCTGGTGAACCAGTAGAGCTCAGTAGTTCTGTTCTTCCTCCACAACTTTACTGACTTACCAGATTTCATTACATTGTATTTTGGACCCTCTGCCCTCCCTCTGCAGTTCAGTGTAATTAAATACTTCTTGCTGATAAACTTTGTCTGGGGAAATCAGGACAAATGTCTAATTTAGCAAAAAAGATCCTGAGCAGCCAAGGACAATACAGAGATGAAAAATTATGAAAGGAAAAAAGATGTTATATTGCAGAACAGCATGAAGTATCAACAATTTGGGAAGAAATGATTGTGAGCCAATTTTTTAATAATCTGAAGGAAGTAGACTGCAGGAAAGGCATTTTTAGGACAGAAATTAAGCCAAGTTTGTGCTTTCTTCCATGACAACAGAAGCAAGATACTTAACAGGTCATTAAAATTTTTTTCGGCACAGAAGATGCTGCAAGAGTCTCTCTAAGCCTTTTTGATGTCTTAATAAAAGGGTCCAGAATCACATAAAGCAACTTGGATTTGAAACGCCACAGAGAAGTTGATTATTGAGTGTGACCCAACTTGCTTTTGTACAGTTTACATTACCAAGCTCGTCCAGACAGCAGAATTTAAACATAATATAAATAAAAGCATCTGAACTTAGCTAATGACTTGGCTCTGAAGCTGTGCTAGTTTTTTCACAAGTAGCCAGATTAATTTAAAAAATAAATCACAGGACACAACGAAGACCATCGAGTACATCTAAATTAGCTCAAGGTTAGACATTCACTTTTTTAAAAAGTGGGATTAAAAAAGTTTTCAGACAAGATACTCAGTTCATGTTGATCACTCACTGCTGTGGTTATTTCACTTTGACTGCGGGTCAGGTGGAAGGGAGAAGTGTTAAGTCAGTGAACTGTTGTTACACAACAAAACTCCATAAATTTATACAATTAGAAGAAGCAGTTGCCCACTGGTCCTGTCACTGGAGATCTGTTGTCCCAAGAAAGATACCTGCCTAGTAAAGTTTGGTTATTATTACTTATTTATTAACACTGTCAGCTAATAATACATCAGGTCTAGGAAAGGTCTTTGGAGTCCTGTTCAAATCAAGCTTAGAGAGCTGCTTCTCCCCAAGAGTATGAAGAGTTATTTGCTTCTATGTGGGTAAAATTTGTCTTAACTGGTAAGGACATGTATGTCCATAGAGCCGCCCCATTTTCACCAAGAGATATAAATTGGTTTAGAGGTCCATCTCTTGTCACTTGGGGCAAACTGTCCAACAGCAGAGAGGGGTTTGGTCAATCAGCATCTGTCAAATCTGCCTGGACCATCCCCTTGCTGTCATAAGGAAGTTGTAGCAGTCCCATGACCTTCACTGAACACCAGGGGCAAACCGTGTCCGCACAAACCCAACCCCCTCCTGTGTGACTTGCACTCAAGAATAAAGACACGCTCCTTCCTGTAGTTCCACCCAGGTTTGACGTCAGTGGATGAATGGCAATGTCCACAGCACAATTCCCACTGCGAGTAACACAATAATATCCATTTATCCAGCCCCCATAAGGATCAGATTTTTCCTTGAACACACACAGATATGTATGTAAAATACACCCTCGTATAAATCAGTGCTCACTTTTCCAAATACCATCGTAATATTAGTGTAGTATTTGTAGCATTAATACTCTTCCTGAGCACAAGAAATAGGGTTAACATCTGCATTAGGTCAAAAGTGAAGCTTTCTAAAGAAAACATGCTGTGCGTACATTGAAATATTTCCCTCTTTAATAGTTCTACATTTTGGACAGACTCCACAAAAATTTGCCACCCAGTAGCTTTCATTTGGTTGGTTATTTACAATTATCAGCTGCTTATGTGAAAGTAAATATTAACATGAAATGCTAAAGTGCCTTTTGCTTTCAACAAGGGCAGGAACTGGTCCAGCTGAAAAGCCCCTGAAAGCTTTAAACCCACTGAATTCTGTCCATGTAATCCCCAAATACAGTTCTTCACATCTGGCTGTCAAAAGCACGACATTTCAGTTTTCCAAACACATTCTCAGCACAAACAAGAGGGACACAGGAAATATTCTTGAGAAGACCCAAACACCTACAAGAAGAGATTTATCAATTCATAATTTGTGTACATGCAAGGGTGTAAAGTTGTCAATACACTGATAAATGACAGGTCTGTGAAAATGGTCAACTCTCCTCAAGTTTTGATCTACTCAATGGCCTCAAGAAGAAAGCAGCAAGCCCTTCTCAAATGAAGTACAAGGAAAATTAAGGAACACTGAAAACCTGTAACTATTGAGTGTGCAAGTCTGTGCTATCCCTTAGACCAAATCCCTCACAACAAGCATGATTTTGATTCAAATATCTGTGCACTGCCAAGGACAAAGGAATTTGGGGCAGTGATGAGAACTCTTTAGTGTATCCAGCAGGACAAATCCCAAGCAGCTGCCAGGCAAAAACATTCTGATGCTCCACCTTATTTGGGTTATAAAGGCCAAAGTTGCACTCCCAGGAATGTTCTGCGGTGTGTGTGGATAAATATTTGTTTTATTGCTAGGTACTGCCACAACACAGAAAGTCCTGATAACACTCACAGGAGCTGCCAGAGCAACTCCTTCACTCCCAGTGCAAACCTGAGGCATTTAATCATTTGAGTTTAAATTGCTGGCCTTGCAGAAACATTTCAAACCCATTGATAACAACACATTTTGTTCTAGTAAAAGTCCAGCTGAAAGGAAATCAATATTAAAAGTTTCTCTTTTTTCTTGGTCAGTTTTTCAAGTTTAGGTGTTTTGTGTTTTTGAAGCCCTAAGGAAGTAAACACACAAACATTCCCACCTATAAACCTGGTGTGTGTTTGAAGTTTTCATTTTAACAGTAACAAGGTTAGTCCTAACTCCACATAAAGCTGTAGAAAAATTTACAAGGTGGATCCTGGAGCACCAGCCTTTCCCAGACTGCTCTTCCATGGCTGGATTTGGGGAAGCACAAGGAGCCCTTCAGCCCTCACCCAAATTCCTCCACAAACCCTTCCCGCAGCTCCCGACTGTTCCACACAAACCCATGGCAAGAGGCCACCATTTGGCCTCAGCTCCTGGTGACTCCAGATGGAATGATTGTGGATGTGGACTCTGGAATGACCTCAGGGCTGTTGGAATTCCATGTGCTTTGCAACGCTGTCAGAACTGCAAGTCAAACACCACCGAGCCGCTCGGACCCAAAGCATCCACTCAGCGACCCCGCATGGTCATCAGTGAGGGCAGTTTGGGAAGGGCACCTGGTGCCAGGAGTATTTCCCTTTTTTCTGTGGAATTAGCAGCTCTGGGAGAGGGGCATGCCCTGCCCTCCAGGCTCTGACCTGATGGCCTGACAGATGAACTGATTGCATGAGTTGATTGACTATTCATTCTGTTAATAAGTGCCACAGATGACTTGGGTAATCAGTATCTCGTTTCCACACAAAGTATGAGAAATAATTAAAAACATAATTTTTATCATACCCTTTCAATATCAGCAACACTGCAGACATTTCCAGAGTTCTAATTCCAGCTGCAATTAATGAATCTAGAATTATTTGAGGCGTATTAACAGGACAAACAACAAAGTTGTGTGAGAAGAACCAAAAATCCAATGTTTGATGTTATTGTATGTATGTGGAGAAAAAGGAGGAGAGAAGCAACAATAACAAAATGGAGAAAGAAAGAGAAAGGGAAAAAGGGGCAAGTACAAGGGAACAAAGACTAAGATCAAAGTATTTTGTAGTAATGGAAGAAGAGTAAAAACAGCTAAAGAAAGAGGAAATTAAAGCAACAGACAAAGGAAGATTTTCATTACTGGAATTTAAACATGGAGTTACCCCAGCTCATATAAAAAAACAAGGATGTCTATTTATGCACTCAGGCTCCAGTTCCAAACCCAAGCAGAGTCTCACGGCAGGAACTGTAAGGTACACACAGATAATCCCATGGAAAAATTTGAGAAGAAAGACAAACACTATATTGTTATTTAAAATGCAGTTCTGGATTACTTCAATAATAATTTTTTCCGCTGTAAAAAGACCTCTGGATGACTCTCCCCAAACTCTGCAAACTACATTTGAGGCCTCCAGCATATTCTTCACCTTTGGCTTTTTCTGTTTCCCCCCCACTTTGTTTTGGATTCAGCTCTTGCATTTCTTGCAGCTGCCCCTGCCAGTGCAGAAGCAGCCCTGTCTAGACTGCAAACGTATTTGTGCCTCTGAAAAATAATTCCAGCAACTAGACCTCCAAAATCACATTTCTCATTTCCAGCATATCCCAATGCCCTGTGAATTCAGAATTACTGTCTAACAGTTCAGTCCCTATTAACACAGAGGATCTTTCCTGCTAATTTCTGAGACAAAAATACCACAACGCTCAGTACCAAAGTACTTGCTGAGAATGGACCTTATAAAACATCCCAACATTCTGAAACAAAATTGGTTTATTCTCCCTTGTACATCTCACATTGTGTAATAGAAGTAAAAGCCAAGGAAATATAGAAAAGTAGTAAATAAATCATAGGATAATAGAATATCCTGACTTGCAAGGGACCCATAAGGATCATTGTGTCCAACTCCTAAAGAATTAGATATCAAAGCCTGCTCTAAAATATAGTAATACTATATTGTAGACTAGTGTGATTTTAATTTAGGATACTATTAAAAGAGCTGGTAAACTGATAATTCTTAAAAAATGGTTTGCTTTAATAAAAGCTTTTTAATACTTGCTAATTAAAAACCACCTTGTACTCCCTTGCAAGTTGTTGGCAAAGCTTTGAGTTAGTTTTAGCAAACTGAATCTTTCAGGTACTTAAAACTCGAGTTACTTTGCAACTGATGTGCTTGTAAATGGACTATGAACAAAGCAGTACAGAAGAGGCAAAGAGTTTTAAAATAGAAAATGAGCAACTGATAAAGAGGAAATAAGTTAATAACGCTCAGAGCTGTTGCAAACACACTCCAGTGTTTGATAATAAATCAGTATTACTATATACAAACATAATGTCCCCAAACATGGTCCATCTCATCTCAGACTCATTACTCCACTTTCTATGTCCCAGCATTTCCTAACCTGACACACAAGGAACTCCAGCATTACTGTGCACACCTTTCACTGGAACTCCTGCAGGAGTGGGACATTCCCTAAGGCTTCCCAAAGCACCTGAGTGCTGACACTGCTGAAAGGGAAACACCCAGAGGTCAAAAACTCTGCTCAGCTTCCACGTGGAGCTGCTGAGCAGCAGTGCCAGAGCCTGAACACCTTTGTGAGGAAGGAGCTCAGGTAAGAGCAACCCTGTGGGAGCTGGGCCAGGCTGAGCTGCCACTGAGACACAGCAAGGTTTCGGGCAAGACATTCCCAGAAAACCTGGATGTTCTTCCTACTGCAATTCAACAATATCTCAGTTCTGTAGTGGTTGTTTTTTTACCCAGATTACCATTTTGCAAAAGAAATAACTGTTGGTTTTTAAACAAAGAGCCCCATGCTGTGCATTTACACAGGGGATGGTGCAAAACCAAAGCTGGGCTGGAGACGCAGCAGATGGGACGTGTTGGCACAACAGGAATGACCCAATTCCAAGGGAACCCCTCGCGCTCTCCCTGTCCCCAAACTTCTCATCCTTGTCTTGTACCATGACAGCAAAACTTTGTGTTTCAGAAATAACTCGTGCTTTGGTCATTTGGTGAGTCTTCCAGTCAGCAAGGGAAAGGGAACACAGAGGATTTAATGTGAAGAACAGAGAGAAATCACAACAAAAATGTAAATTGGCAAAGTCTGTCTGAGCTCTTGGAAAAGCCCAAACAATGCCAATGTTCGCCTTCAATAAGACATGTTTGTACACCACACACAGAGCCATCCAGAATAACAGAACCTGTTGAAACAGAGGGGTTTTCTTGTTTTTACCATTTCCCTTGTGAAGGGAGAACTGTGCTGGAGTATCAGGAAATTCACAGCTCCTTTGGCCCCAAAGGCTGGTTAGATCATAAAGCAAACGTAACTGATCACTTCATGGGGTGTGTTCAACTCGTACTCAACCCTGAATGTTGTGTACTGTGGAATTATAAACATCTAGAAATGTGAGAACCATAAAAATAGCAATATAATATTAAGAGATACATTTACAATGTAGATATGTCTACAAACAAA
>JAOXXN010000175.1:3494972-3519913 GCA_026770055.1 Myrmophylax atrothorax | reverse complement strand
TTCTGCCATTTCCCCCTTCACATTATCACTGGGAGCTGCAGAATTGCTGCATAAGTAATTTTTGCCATTGCCCACTAATTCACCCAAACAAACCATTTGATGCTACTGTTTGTAATGGGAAAAACATGAATCAACAGGCAAAGACAACTAATTTCTAGATTTAGAAGGAAACCACAAGCAAACTTTGTTATTCCCCTCAAAGTGTCTTCTTGTATCAGCTGCCAACAAACCCTTCTTTTTGACTAAAATACTTCAAAATATTTGTGTCCTCAGTTTACATCTCCATCCTGAGACAGTCTCTCAGTGGAGAGGCATCCTGTTATTAATTCCTACTTAATATTAAAATGGGAAAACATCTGAGGCATCAAACAACAGTGATATGAGCAGAAAGGCACAGGAACCCAACCATGTGTCCCAGCTGACATCTCCAACCAACAGGTTCATCTCCAAGATCAACTGCTCATTGTCTCACATGACCCCTGATACCACCTAAGATGGCAACAGTAAATAAGAGAAGTTTATCAAAAGATGCATCCTCTTTTTAGACATTTATAGTGTCCTATATGGACACTTTTTTGGCCATTTTGCCTAGAAATGGCAACTGTGACCAAGCAAAACCAACAAATGAAAAGAGCAAACAAATGAGGAAAGATCATTAGAATGATTATATATTCTTATTTTTAATGAATTCTAAACAATCTGCTTTCAGTATTTACACCCAAACAAAGTGATATAAGTTTGCTATATTTAAAAAACAGACTTCTCCATGTGTTCATTATAGCCCAGTCTTTATTTAAGAGCAACACTGTCCCTTTGGTCTGGTATGAAGTACTTGCCCATGGAAAAAATGGACTGTAAGAAGCAATGCCAGGGCATGAATGAAAACCTACAGGAGCCTTATGGCTCTCTGTTAGAAACTTAACACCTGGTTAGGCTGCTTGGACCTTCAAAATCCTCTTTTGAAAGATTCTGAATTCTTTACAGTTTTACATGAGCAAACTATTTTTATGCTAAAAATAAACAGGGTTTAAAATCTCTTAGAGGGTATTTCTGAGCAGTAAGAGATTTATCAGGATGAAACCAGCAATGTGGTGGGGTTTCCCCAGAACAGAAAAGCATCCAGTGACTGAAAATCTCACAACAATGTCTTTGATAAATATTTACATTCCCATAATTCAATGGGCTCTTACCAAAATAAAGATCCAACTCTATAAACTTACTGAAATGCAAAAATATTTGTATGAAGAGTCTTCAGTTTATACAAAGGTCGAGTACAGAGGAAATTAGAAATAATATTTTGAGGAACAACGACAAGGACAAAAAAAATTTCAGTTACTCCATCTTTTGTGTGTCATTGCTCAGTAACGATGGTCAGCAGTGGCACCAGAGCAACCCCAACCCTGCCCAGACTCACTGGGCTGTGTCAGACACACAGGAGACTCGCTCAGCTGCTGAGTATTCTGGAAAAACCAGAGTCAGCAAATACCTGAAATATAACTGCCCAAAGTACAGGGAAGTGTCACCACTTGAACCCCCTTAAAGAAGTGGTTCTGTTTGAAAGGAAAGACAGAGAAGGACAAGGGAAATGTGTTTACTCAAGGCAGGTGGGGAAGGTGCTTTGGAACACGGCAGGGAACAGGCTCCAGGCAATGATACAACAAAAACTCGTCTAAATTTCTTCACTGATGCTCCCACCGGCCTCAAATTTCAGGTATCTCTGAAGAAAGGCCTCACAAATTAATTCCATCTGTCTGTTCACTGGCATTTTAGATATAACATGAGAAAAATCTACCAGAAACTAAACATGGGGGTGAATGGAAACCCAACCCAGAAGCACCAAGTTGTGGCAACAATTAGTGCCCTCAGAAAGTCAAGTCTTGATAAATCAATATGAATAATGACCCAGTCAGAATGAATAATGAACTAATATTTTAGATATTCCGTTCACTGCAGTGAAGAACTGGAGTTGGGATGCAATTACAGTGGAAAATGAAGCGCTTTTTTGTAAATAGATCCCAGCAACGTAACACCTCATATTGCAATTTTAGGTTTATTCCCACCTGAAGAAGTACCCAATGTTTTTTGCAATGTATTGTTAATATTTTTAGATATGTGAGGAAAATCTGTGTTTAAATCTCTTAAGGTTTACCAGCAACATTTTCTCTTTTCCTGTGTTTTTTCCCCTTATGGATACCCATGACCACTGATTACAACGAGGAATGCAGTAACCGCTGCAGGTTTCAGAAATGCCCTCTCCTGCCAGTCCCAAATTCCACATCTCATGTTTTGTGCTGACTTTAACAGTTATAAAGTTTTTTTTCCTCCATTGCTATTTTTTTCCAACTATAAACTCGTATGTTTGATTTAAAAAAAAAAAAACACATGAATAATTTCGAAGTTTAGGATTCCAGCTTTGCCTCTGATCAAAACCAGCCAGCAACGGCAAAGATTCATCGTGACAACTAAGTGTAAAGCAATTTAAAAAAATCATTCCATTCTTTTACTTCATTGAAAGGTTAAACCCCCACTGCTGTAATTTTCAGTGTTGTCTCTTTCCCTTCCAATTCCTGAACAAAGCAGAAATAGCTTTGCATTCTTGAATGTGGGTGTGTTTTTTGACTCACAGAAATAATATTTTCATCAGTGCCTCAAAAAAAAAAAAAAAAAGAAGGGCCACTCACACTTTGGAAGTCATTCCATAAGATCACAAAATATTATTTGCTGGTTGATAAATGCTCTTTTATTCTCTCATAGACAAGGGTAGATATCACAAATAAACAAGTTTTGTCTAATATTTCTGTCTCATATGACATGTGCTCAAAACTCCCCCAGTATAGTTTTTAAAGGATTCTAATACTTCATTTCATTTTTACTTAATAGAGCAACAGATCAGAAAACTCCAGGAGGAACAGTGAACAGATTGCAATTACTAGAAATACCTAGAACTTAAACCCCTTAACTTTATATCAGTGTGGGGTCCAGGAGTGTTGCTGCCTTAACTCATGGGATCCACAGAACTGGGATTCAGATCAATGTTTGAAAAGCAGGTCTTTTGAGGAAGAGATAGAAAAGAAATTTATTTCAACTGTATTGAATTGCTTATAAGCCCTTTTTCACTATTGGTTGTCATCTAATAGGTACAGTGAGAGATGATGTGAGAAACTGTTGTAACCACTATAAACAAGCCTGATGCCAACTTGAATTCTAATCCCTCTTTTTGACTGAAGAAGATTTCCTTGAATAATTTCCACTGGATAATTTCAGCAAAGTAAGAGGAAAAGCCTTGTCTCTCTACAAATAACAACCTCAAGGAAAAGAGACCAGCCTATATTTTAGGAAGAATCCATGCCAGAGGCTCCAGGCTTCCACATGCATCTCTCACATCCTATGGCTCTTGCTCAACACACAAACCAAGAGTAGCAGTTTGCCTCGAGATATAAAATAGTAAGTTTCTCCAATTGTCAGTCACTGCTTACTCAGTGACTCTTCCCTCCTCAGAGGAGATCATTCCACTTTAAGGCATCTTAGACTGTAACATTCCCATCACACAACTCACTCCAATGCCTGGCTGTGGCTGCAGGACAGACAGGCAAAAAGCACTGGCACATGGAGCAGATATTGGCAACTTGCTCTGCTCTCAGAGCTATTCCCGTAAACACAGTAAGGATTAGATCCCTGAGGATACTGCAGTGGTTTTCACTCAAACAGAAACTGCCTGAACTGTCTATGTCTGAAATCACTTGCAAGGACATCCTAGTCCAAAGGTTTAGCAGCATATACAGTATTTTTTCTCTAGTTTAATAACTACAACAGGCAAGTTTAGGCGGAAAATTTTAATGCTCAGAGGATTTAGGATTTTTACTGTATTATCTAGCAGAGGACACAAGACTCTGTCCCACTCAGCTCTGGAAAGCTGCTGAAAGATATCAACCTTTCAAAAAATACAGAGATAACATAATCTAAGAAGTCCAGCTTCACAAATGTACTAGAACTCTTGATCAGAGACACCACATCAGAAGCAGATGTGTTAATCCAGAGCTTCACATGCACAAAGGCATCAGAAGCATGAAAGGCTGCATTTTAATACATCGTGAAGTGAATGCCATCACTTTTGTCTATAATAAATGCACTGTCATTTAAACACATAATGTCTATGCATGTCCTTTCCCTGACATGCATAACCCTGAGAAGATGATGCAATTTGCTGTTCTCTTCCCCAGCTGTCTAGAACTGCTCTCAGCACAGGCCCCAGACTTGCTCTCCTTTCAGATGCCCTCTGCATTAGTTAAGTGTGACCATCTCCATTCCATTTAAACAGCTCCCGACAAACTACACAAGTTTAATATTTTTCGCCTCTGCACAGCAGAACACAGTAGGAAGTGAATGACTATTTTAAGAGACAATGTGTTTTCCCAGTATCTTTCCACCACATTCTGGCCAACAATTATGGTTAACTCAATGGTTATACCAGTCCATGACTATCTGTCTAAACACTCCTCAGAGCATGAGGTCAAGCAAACGACAAATTTTTAATGCCAGAAGAACTCAGACAACTCTGTCTACCAGGTAAATGTGTCATTTCTGAAGCTCAGCAGACTCTCCATCCCACTCATCCCACCCGGACACTCTGCAGACACCCTATCTGGGGATGCAGGAAAAGGATCTGCTGGCACACCAAGGACTTGTGGTAACGTACCATTATTCCCTCCCTTCCCTCACTTTTCCTATTTGGATTTCTAACTTCACTGCAGCTCTGCAGAGCTGAGCTTGCGGATCATGTTTCAGGATGTAATTAGCCTTACAAAGGAAAAAAATGAAGGGAAAGTGCTTCAGTCATTTTATTTTCCATGCATAAGCTACAACTTACAGTGAAATCATTGCTGTAAGTGGACAAAAGAAACATTTTCCATGGTAAAACTTCAACAAAAAGGTTTGTTGCTTATAGATCACAGGCTTGAAGGGTAGGAGTGGATTAAGAAAATACGAGTTGAGGAAAAAAGTTCTAACTTTAATAAATGTCTTTATGTTAAGGCTACGCCTGCCAAAATGTATTATATCTTATTATTGTAAATAAATCTACATTAAACTCACACCACTTGGAAACCAAAGTTCTAAATACATAAACCAGAACAGAATAAAACACACATTTTTTTTGTTTCTTTCGAAAACACTTCACTTTCCTGCTCCTTATGCAACTGCAAGTGCTGGCAGAGGATTCCCAGCTGTGCCTTGTCAGCCTCCGGACCGAACTCTTTGTGCTGCTTTCCCTCTGCCTGAGAGCTCCGAGCAGCACGAGCTGAGCCTGCACACAGAGCTGTCCCCTGGGAAAGAAGCTGCTCCAGACTTAACTCAGCAACCATCTCACATGTTTCAACAATCCCTACTGTTTCTCTGTTTGTTTTAAAGATATCACTGTGGTTCTGTTTCATTTGCAACGGGAGACTAAATGACAGCAAGCAGAATCTGCTGTTAGGTTAGATTACAAGGTAAAATGTTTTACATTTTAAATTACTGCTTAAAGCATGGTGTTGAATGGCTTAAACTTCATGTTAACTTTGCAAATATGTATGAAATAATGTGAGTTATATTTAGCAGAAATGCTTTTCTAGATAAAGTGTGCAATACCCATTGATCTGCTTATTCTGTGTTATTGTTTGCCACGCACATCCAACTTAAACTAATGGGAAGTGCAATTAGTTTTTGGCTAAATGTAACTAATTTCTGTGGAATAAATTTAAAGGGTATGTGAAAAATCTTGGTAAAGCACTTTAAGCCCTGTGGTCATGAGAAATAATGCTGACATTTTGAAACATGTTTGAATTTAGACTGAATAGATAAAAAAAGATTATTTAACCAATTCTGATACTCTGGGATTTCTAAAGGGTCTCTCCTTTAGAAATTAATAATTTCCATTAACATAATAGCAAACTAAGAGATACTGAACTTACTGAAGATAAACATTTTGAAAGCTACAAACAACTGAACACATTGCACAGTAAGATAATAAAGATGCTTTCCCATACTGTGCCTGATCTAAACATTTATGAGTAAAATTCAAAGAGGTATAGCAATGCAGCCATGTCGAGAGTATCTGGCAACACAAACATATAATAATTTCATTATATTGGCTATCTATAATTTTATTTTACTATGTAATAGTTTATTACAAAAGTCCTAAGCTGAATAGGCTGAATTTTCCCCAAATCAAAAGTTGGCTGGCCCTATACTAAATATAAATTTGTGATTGATGATCTGAGGAGTCCAGTCATGGGCAGAAAAGGCCCAATGCCCTTAAGGCCTTTCACAATTTGGGACTTAAAATGTGAGACAGTGCTTGTTGAACAAGCCAAGGAAAGAACCTCAGTGTCCCAGCATTTTGCATGCAAAGAACACCATCTGGCTGAAAGGAGCAATATTGAGCTTTCAGTGCTGAAGAGTTAAATTGGTGTGAAAAGACAGTATATAAACCCACATGTATGAACAGGATTAGTTTATGAAGACATAGTATTTGGGGGTGTGGTGTGTGCTTGCTGTTGTGCTGTTGTTTTGAGAGATTTTTACTTGTGTTTATAAAGTGTTTTATGAAAACAAGTTTCACTTCAAGATAATCTGATTGACTATAGAATTTTACTCTTTATTGTTCACATCTTTTGTACAGCAAATATAATGTAATTCACCCTATATTATTCCTGACTTTAAAAAAAGACACGGAGAATGGACAAGTATTTCAGTCCTGCCGTTCTGTGCCTCTGGCGACAGGAGGAAGTGGTTAAATGTTAGAAAAGCCCAACTGCAATGGAGCAGCATTGGAACTACAGTGTGATTATAAAGTGTACCAGAAAAATGTGCCCATAATTAAGATGTCACTGACTTGACAGAATGAACACACATGTTCAGGGCTTTTCTTTATACATTCCCTTTTCCCCAAGGGCTCTTAGTGTGTTTCAGTCAGAGCTGTAGAACAGTTTATGTGTAATTTTATAGCCCGTCATTACCATGCAAGTCACTCAGAAACCAAAGTATGAGGTCATTTGTCCTGAGGTGCTCAGAAATAAGCACTGTCT
This sequence comes from Myrmophylax atrothorax, assembly GCA_026770055.1. Classification (NCBI taxonomy): domain Eukaryota; kingdom Metazoa; phylum Chordata; class Aves; order Passeriformes; family Thamnophilidae; genus Myrmophylax; species Myrmophylax atrothorax. The sequence goes on along the minus strand of JAOXXN010000175.1, from coordinate 3,512,849 downwards.
GAACAAGAACAGGCACTTCCAACACAGAGAACAAGCTTCTGCATCTGTCTGGTGTGTTAACTAACAGCAATGGCTGTAAATAAAAGCCCATATTAAGTCTATATGGCATTTTGGAATGACTGCTTTCTGATCTGATGGCCAGAAAGCAACAAACCAAAGCCTGGGTTCATCTCAGAACCCTGACATGACATGAGATGCTGTGAGGATTTGTGTGAGGCACTTGCATGCTAAATTCCCTTTATATAGAAACAAAAACACTAACTTCAAATTCTGCAAATTAATATCTAGGTTTGCTGCAACATTTTAAAGTTAAAATATTTGAACACAGAAACTACAATATTAAAAAGAAGTAAAATGTATACTGCCTTAAGCTTATTTACCACAAACTTCTCATTTTAAAACATGATAATGAAAAAATTATGAGAATTATGCTGTGGAAAGCATGAAAAACATGCAATCAATTGTGTCTTATGTCAAAGAACAGCTAGGCAACTTAGTACCAAAAAGTTGACCTATTACATAAGTGCCAAGATGAACAAGCTTTTTAACAAAATCTGATTCAGGCAAAACCAGTTCAAGTTCCTGAAATAATACTGTGCAATATTTATACAATATCATTATAATAAGACTAACTGCAAAGTGAAAGATGACATATAAAGCCAGACTGATGAACATTAAGAAAAAGCGTTTTTTAATCCTCTCAAGACTTCCTTAGGGAAAAATATGGATGTTCTTTAAGCCTTGTTTTGGCCACAAAGATCAAGTGCTCTAAGCCTCAAGCTCTTCCCTAATTCCCACCACCACAAGAACAGGAGTGTCTCCTGTCTCCACTGGCTCAGTTTAAACAGGCCACAGGACAAGAGCATTTCCTTGTGGAAGAATTATGCAACAGAGCTTTGACAAATCATTAATAACCTTGGACATGCAGGGCCGTATTTCCACACTTGTGCAGCAAATCCCCTGCTGGATGTGCTTCCCCTGCACGCCCTGAATCCCGACTGCTCTGTTTTGGAATGCCACCTATTGGCCACACCAGATGCAGTTTTTCCATCACAAGCATAAGAAGGCTCAAGATACACAATTATTTTAATTTGCTTAAAAAGTAAATCCAGAACACAACTCATTACAGAGTGACCTTTTTAGGCTACCTATGTTCATAAAAATGTGGGAATAGCACTACTGTGATCAAACTTCCCAAAGGTCTCCCCTGCAGAACCAAACAGATCCTGTTAGAGAATGGCCAGAAACAGAAGGAAAAGCCACATCTTTTCACCTGTGGTAAAAAATCCCTTATGCAGAAATGCCAAACCAAAAGCATTTGGGGCACCACATCAGAAATTAATTTGTCATTTTTCTGTTACTTTGCCATTCCCATGTTTGGAAGTCACAACAACCTGAAAGAAATGTTAGCAATCAGAAAAAGGGAAGGAACACCTTACAGAACTGCCAAGAACTCCACTGCTGGAAGCAGAAACAATTTGGGAGCTGCAAATCCAAATCAGCCCTTCAGATGCAACCCCAAGGACCAAACCAGCACCGATTCCAATGTGACTATTGCCTGGGAGGGCAGAGAACCACTAAATTCAAATTAGTTACTTTAGGCTGGGTTATCCCCACCTGCCATGTATTGCTCCACCTGCTTTGAGAAGTGCTCTATGACTAAAAGTCCTAAAAGCTCTGCAGGTATCTAATTGTCCCCTTTTTTCCCATTCCAGGGCACTCCCGGGGACACACAGGGCCATGCAGGTGACACCATTGGCCTGTTACATCCTGCTGGTCTCGCTGTGCATGGATTGCTGCTGGAATGCAGCCGGAGCCCTTGCCAGGACACAGAGCAGGAGGATGCAGCGCCGAGGGCTGGGAAGGGGCTCCTCAGTGGGGCACAGGCTCCAGAGGCAGCCGAGGATGGAGCTCCTGGATCCCGCTGTGCCCGGAATACCCCTCCTTAACATCGATGACAGCGTCATGGGAGTGTTCGACTCTCTCATAGGGCTGGGGGAACACGAGTCCAGTTACAGTGTCCTGCCAGGTAGGAGCAAAGCCCCTCTGCTTCTCAGGGGGGCTGATTTTCTCTTAATTTCAAATGAAACCTATAAAGTCTTTAAAGCTTTATTTTAGCACTACTTGCCACACGTAATTGTGGCCTTTCACACCAATTTTATGAGACTTTTCAGTTTATGAGACTTTGCAGTTGAATCCTCCAGTAATATTTTCTGCATTTTTTTCTGCATTATCATTTGATCTCAGCTAAAAAAAACAACCAAAAAAAGATGAGATATTTTCATAACTTCAAATGTGTAACAGGTTTGGAGGTCATCTTGAAGAATTTTTTGCTCAACATCTCTCAAGTCAATCAACATTTTGCTGAGGTCTTAATACCTGTAACACCAGGGTTAACTAAAATGGATTTAAATTCTATTATTTTTTGTTGTTCTGTTTTTGGCAAGCAGCACTCAAACTATGTCTACATGCAACATTTCAAGAATAATTCTTTATTTTGTAAATAACTTACTAACACACAGCAACAGTTGTAATACAAAACCTACATTAGAAACTTGATGGGAAACTGATCTGAGAGAAAACCCCACTCCAATACAAGATGCCTCTTCTGCTCCACCTGTGTTGAGAACCCAGATTTACTCTTGGAAGAAGCTCAATAGTGTGATTTATATAAAACCTGCCTTTTTGGTGATCTAGATGTTTTCACATTGCTGTACTAATATGTATATGAGATACATAATACTAACATGAGAAGAGGATTTGATATCTTAAGAAACAAACAAGCAAAACATAATTTCATTGAGCTTTACTGAAACCTGTCTTGGTAATTGTGTCCAGACTCTCTAAATCTCCTCAAGGAATACAAGACTAGACAGGGATTGAGAACTGGTGGTTGCTGACTGTCTCTTTGGGTCCTTAGTGCAGTAAAGAAAGACAGAATTCCTGCTCTAGGATGTTGTGATTTCATGTTCAATGTCACAAATGGGAAATTATGACTCACAAAGCATGAAATTAGGTCTAACAATCAGGGATCCCTTCTGAAAATAACAACTCCTGAACACCATTATTGGTACTTTCCCATTCTGAAACCACAGTTATTAACCAATTGAAAATTACTGGGATGTTCAACACTTCATTTCTTTCCATAGAAAGAAGTTTGGGGGTTGAAGAAAAGGCAGTGGGACATTGTGAGGAATCAATACAAGGCTGTGTCCACTCTACAGCTAATAAAGACACAGATACTTCCATTCCAGCACTAAGTGAAATCATCATATGCAATTTAATGACTTTCATGGAAGAAAAAATAGAATGTCCTGATTACCACTATTTTGCATAAAATGATAATAAGCTATTTTATGAGCAAAAAGTCAAGTCTGTCAGTGCATTACACAAGAGACATTCACCAGATTAATACTCTCAAATGGCCAAATGTATTTTAGCCACATTTTCTTAATTACTATTTGTTGTGAGTCCTTACTTTCAGAAAGACTGAACCACGTGAAATCAAATATCTTAAAGAAGGATATTTTAGTGGGAAAACTAGAAAAACTTTTGACTGTGGCATTCCCAGTGTGTATTACAATATTATACACATCACTAACGTCAAACCTTTAATTTTAAAATATTTTTCAAATTAAACAGAGGAAAATACCACATAAGTAGCACACACTTCATGTAAGATATTCCAGTGCCTCTGTCAGGACCATCAGTCATGCTGAAATAATGCACAGCTCCCCCCCTCCCCGCCCCACTTGTTTCTTTCTATCTGGACTTGCATCCAAAAGCTGAGCTAAAACCACTGAACTCATTTTGTTTGGAACTTCACGCTGAATTTACACCATATTTCCAAAGGTTAAAAGTCCTGTGCTCGTCTGCCAAAGACTTGAACCACAAGGTATTTTTCAGTCTAGCTTTTAAAGTTCAGAATTTTTTCAAGTTAATGTCACATTTGGAAAAAACAGAGCCTATTAAATAATAGAACACTATTATTAATCATGCTCCAGAATAGAAGAAAATGCAATCCAAAATTTAATTTCCATTCTCCCAGCTACTTGTTTTGTCCTTAGCAGCCTAAAAGGAAAAAAAACCTCAATTGCCAGATTTACAGAGGATGAAAATGAACAGTTAAATGGAGGTTTAACAGTAACCAGACATGTCTCCTTCCTCCAGGTAAAAAAGTCATGTGAGCATTTAAATTAAATCAAACAGTTCACCACAGTACAGGATACCTTGCAGCTGTTTGCCCTTTGCCCGTCCACTGAGCAGAGCAGGATGGGATTTTCACTGTTCACTATTTCTAGTATCTCCTGATCCCCACTTCTCCCTGTACCACCCTGAAGGTACTCAGGGGCCAGGAAATTTAAGGAGCATCTTAGCACAGTCTTTATTCTGTCCCACAAGCATTATGTGAATTCCACAATGCCAAAGGGCAGACCTGCAATGCACTAAGGCAGAACCTCTCTGCCTGTGAGCACACGCGTGTCCTGCCTTTTAAAGGAACTCTCACGTCCACAGAAAACAAGATAATGAAAGAAATTTTCGGAGGCCAAGCCTGATAACTCACACCCTGATGCTTATTCAGACAGATTTGCACCAACTTCAGATACAGTCTAGTAGCTAAAACAACATAAAGAATTTTAGGAAGCACGGAAGAATTTCCTTCTCAAGCCAGATCATGCTCCTCTGGAACAGCTGATGTTTTATTGTTTAACATGAGAAAGTGCAGCATTCTTTTTGTGTTTCTTTTGGAGATTATTTAAAAGAAATATTGTGGCTTCCTGGCAAACACATGAAAACCAGAAGTCAGGGTCCAGCAAACAGCTGGATCACAGATACCTGGGTAGAGTGACAAGGGACTCAGAGCCAGCTAACACTTGGCCTGAGCCTCTCCTCCTCTAGTTAACATGGTTTGACTTGATTAGAGAACAACTTTACGTGGCTGAAATGAGGCACAGATATCCCAGACCTCTGCAAAAACAAGATGCAACTGTTCAAAACATTCATTTCTCGCATTTTCCATCCTGAGAGTAACTTAAATCAGAGCATTTTTAAAAATATATGGAGTTTTGAGGAGCATCCAAACTGGATGATTCTGATAATTAATTTCTGTTCTAGAACCAGGTTCATATCCAATGGTCTTTAAAAACAAGGACACAGGAAAGCCTTTACTTTGAAGCTGACAATAGAACTGCCTTGAAGGGCTTTGCAAAATGCCTCCTTTTGAAAAAAATTCCACAGACATTTCAAATCTAACATTTACAATGGTCTTGCAAGGGTATTTCGAGGCTGTCCTCAATACTCTTCTTAAAATTGAACAACAGGCGAGGACCAGGGTGGAGTGTTGGAAAACAAATCCTGCAAACAACCCCTCCAAAACCAATTACAAATGGAAGTGCATCACAAATGGAAGTCTCTTGGCATGCAAATTCAGATAAGACAAGGTTTTTCCACTGTATTAGACAACCTTCATCTGAAGGAGGAATTCAAACTGAATAGGAAAAGAGGAAATTTCTTATTCTTTATATGCAGGGAAGTACAAAGTAACTTAGAAATGGGGTTTCAGCTTGAAACGAGACTTCTGCAATGTATTCTCAGGGTGATTAGAGAAGGAAAGGAAGGTATGTAAGGAGTTCAGATTCTCTCCAGACTTACAGGTACACTCAAAATTAGGAAGATCTGCGTGGGATGGAGAATCTCAACCTCGGCTTTCCTTCTCTCAAAAGGCCAAAAAAAAGCACCTCGCTAAAGTGCAGTGATTATCCTGGAATGTGGGTGAGAACTGCCCGGGGAAACCTTTGCTGAGGTAAACTCCACCTCTGGAAGGAAAGGGACTTTGCATTAGTTTCCTCTTCAAGGCTTTACACTCTCTAAACAACTTGCCTACTGAATATCTGAGGAGAGCTTACAGAATAAATCTCTATGTTTCTTTCTGAAAATTTCAACTGGTACCTTGGGGAAATCTCAAATTTTTTTGTAGATTCATGTCCAGAAACTTTGGAGACAGTATTTATTAGCACAAGTTGTTCTAACTTGCTGCTCTCCTAGCAAACAGGGTTTTTTCAGATAAACCAAGTCCCAGGGAAGAGGAGATGTTTGCCATCCCACCAGTTATCACAGTATGGACTTTACTTCCATCAGGCCTATGAACAGTCGGTATAAATGAAACCTTGTGATGCTCCTGGTTCCACAGAGCCTTAACAAAACTTCCTTATTTAATGTGTGAGATACGAGACGAGATCTCCAGTGCACAATAAAGAAACAGGAGGCCTGTAAAAATATTCAAGTCCTGCATGACTTAACTCCACTGTGATGAGGAGAACTTGCCTCTCTCTGAACTTTATCTACTCACAACTTCCACTGAGATCTGTGCTTTCTGCTGAGGATGGAAAGAGGAGCTGCCATGCAAAAGCCCCTCAGCTTCTTTCTAAATTTCTAAATGAACACTGTTTTCTTTCAGTTCAAGGCATTTAACCCCAGTTCTCTGTGTTGTGTCCCTAGGAAAGAAGGGGCAGTGCACAGCCAACGGAATGGTCATGTATGACAAAGCCGTCTGGTCTCCCAAGCCCTGCATCACCTGTCTCTGCTCCAGGGGAGAGGTGATCTGTGACACCACCCTGTGCCACCCCTTGAACTGTCCCCACACCGTCACACCTGCAGGGGAATGCTGCCCAGTTTGCTCTGATGCTGGTATGGTACACCAGATTTTCACTATTGTAAAACTACCTCATACCAAATCCACATTTAATGATATCAGGGATTACAAATTATCCCGAATCACGTGATAAGAGCAGGTCTTCATAATTTCTACTCAAGGTGACTTCAGTTGCTCAGAGTACACTGCCTGTTAGATGAGTTTGGTATAACTTTTCAATAAAATATGTAAAGCATGCAACAGTAAAGATAATTATATTTCTTTTTATTTCTATGTATTCCCTCCAATTTTTACAAAATTTTGTAAATGTATGAAGAAATAACATCTACTTATATTTTATATCCCACTTCCATTTACAAAGGATCAATCAATAACTACTGGCCATTCTTAGTGTATTAGACATACAGTCTGGTAAATCTCTGTCAGGAGTGTAAAAACATGCAGCTTTTTGATCTAAATCAAGATAAGAAAGTCAATTCACAAGAGGAGCAACAGAATTATGATTTTTCTTCTTTATTCACACCTTAAATAAAATCAGTACCTTTAAAAAGAAAAGGAATGGAGGGGATGAATATTAAGATGTGATTTCCTTCCCCCACTCCCAGTATCTCATGTCTGCAAAGCACTGAATTCAACCTCCTCTTACCATGGAAATGTTATTTAGCCCCCTGAGATGAGATACCACAGGAACTAACTGTAGAACTAGAAGTTATGTTGATTGAAACAATTAAATTGCTTTTATTAGAATTGCCCTATTGTGCAATAAAAAGTACATTTTGGTAGTGGAGTTAATGCATTTCCCTGGTGAGATCCCCATCCACAGCCAACTCCTCACCTGACAGACCCTTGCACAGGAGAACAAGCCTTAACCTTTGTAAGTTTTATCCAAAGTACCTCCCATTCCCAAACATATTATTTTTCCTCTTTAGACACCTCCCTCAACACAAAAAACTAATTAACATTAGGTCAGAAAGGAAGATAATGAAGGCTATATAAATGTTCCCCTCTCTTTTCTGGAGCTGCCATAGATGACCCCTGTGTATGAGCTGCTCTGTGTGCTTGGCTCAAACACCTCTGAGTAAAGTATTTCTCTTTTGTCAAGCAGAAATCTAAGCCCACATTTTCATTCTATCAAACGACATTCTAAGAGGAATACTGTTCTATAGACATTATATTTCTATTATATGTGGGAAACAATGCTTACTAACATTTTAGTTGCTTACCAGACTCTTTTGTGTTGTTTTGGTTTGGTTTTTATGTTCTCACTGCCTCTGCTCAGGCTCCTCTTTGGACTCAAGTATTATTTCACTGGATGACATAAGTGAGTTGTCTGGGGATTCTCCAGAGCCCACTGACCTTGACAACACCAATGCCTTGCCACCAGCACGTGCTCAGCCTGGAAAGGATGAACTGCTTGGAATAGAAGTGATAGAGATTAAAGAGGGTCATAAAAAGGATGAAAAGAAAAGAAAAAGGAAAGGCAGAAGAAACCACCAGAAGCACAAAGGGCATTGCCGAGGAAAGAGGCCTGACACCAAAACCAGACCTGCAGGAGAACTGCAGTATGAAAGTGATGAAGATGATGGTCCTTTCCGAATTCCATCTCGTTTCCCAATTCCCATTCCACCCATGGAAGCTCCTCCTTTGCCCTCTGGATGTTCCACCTCTGACACCACAGTAAGCTGCATTAATGCCAAACTTACACAAATACCACCAATCTCAGATCCAGATCTAAAAAGTTTAGACCTTACAGGTAATTAATGGGTCTACTTTGCATGATTTCCATAACATTATCCATCCTCAACTGCAGTCAGCAGAACTGTAATACTTTGCTGTTCCTTATCATATAAGAGTATTGGATTCAATTTTACAGCTAAGCCCCTAAAACAATAAATTTAAAATGTTACATTTGCTCACTAATCTTACATGAATAGACCTCCACACAATTATTGTACACAATACAATTTTTGTAACTTATTTCCCATGTACAATGCTACACAACTCAGATGCAGACTGTATTTCATAACTCAAACCTTTTTTCTTGACTCCTGTCCTAGGAAACAGCATCACTGCTATCTCAGATGAAGCATTCAATGGGATACCTAACTTGGAATGGATTGATCTGAGTAAAAATAACATTACCTCTCCTGGCATAGGTCCAAAAGCATTCAAAGTAAGAAAGCCTAACTTTTCTACTCTCCTCTAACTAATTATTTGCTTTTCAGTTTATGTATCCAAACAATTGCACTTTGTATGAGTTACCATTCTATAACTACAATACAGTTAAACCTGGATAATTCAAGAAATTTCTCATCATAATCAAGAATATCTTGGGATTAATGAATTATATTCACCAATTATTAAATGATAAACAACAAGACAGACAATTTTCTAGTATTTCATCAGTTGCAACTGAGAGATTTCAGCATTAAAAGGCTGAAATTCCATTAACCACACCTGGGATACTCAAGTTCAACACCTCTAAATTTATGTATCCTTTTTCTCATTACAGTAATGGGAAACTTCCAAGCACAGCTACTTATTAAAAGAGCAGTTCTCTCACTGAAAAGTCCAAAGTTTTTCTACATTCAGTCCTTTTTTTGCAAAGGGACTTTACATGGCAACAGGATATTCAAGTGCACCCACATATTCCTCACTTGGAGACAGAATAACCCTCTAATAATATTTCATAAGGCAAGTATGTGCAGGTAGTAATTCAGGGGGGACAAGTCAAGCATTAAGGTCTTGCTTTTTCAGGCAAGAAGAACACAAAACCACATGAACAACAAATTGAATTATCACAGTACGTTTCTAATTTTGTCTCCTGACATGTGCAATCACTCTTCTTGCAGGACTCTAACACCTCCCTCCATTTAACAGGAACAGATTTGGCTGATTTTCCAAGGGCTTCAGTTCCTATGAAACCAAAGAGGATGCAAAAGACAGACCAGGACGGTGTCTCAGTCATGAAATAAATTTTAGTGAAACTTTTGTCACATCAGGCAGTTAATGCACAACTGGAGGAAAGAAAACAAACTTCACTGGATCCACTGCTGAAGCACTTTAGGAAGTGGTTCAGCAGCACCTCTTTAGGAAAGGCTCAGCACTGCATGATCACTGATGTGATAATTTCTTATACCAATTTTTTAAACTGGCTTAAGTCAGAAACCCCTCAGCCACTGAAACAGTTGCTGTCCCTTCTGCCCGAGTACATTTGCTGACCGACAGCAAAGCATCGGTTTGCACACAAATGGAGAATATAAACACATGGTTTATCAGTGTTTGTGTTTGGCACCCCCAGATGCTGTGCCATGCAGTGAGGCATTGCCCACAGGGAGCAGCAGTGATGCCAACACTGACCCTGGCTGGCTGTGGGAGGGCCACGAGGGGTGATGTGCTCACTCCATCAGGCCCTTACAGTCACACATGGCATTAACTGGCACATTAACTAATGTTTAGCAGAAAGAACCCAATTAATTAGACACTGGATACTAGTGCACTCCTGTGAAAATATTAAAATAACATGTGTTTAAGAAAATCTGAACTATGATTACACTGCATGTTCAACTATGTATTTTATACTTGGATAATCTAAGTTCTCTTCCCTCTGATTAAGATCCTGAAAAAGCTCAAACGTTTGTATTTGGATGGAAATATGCTGGTCCATATTCCCTCTGAGTTGCCATCAACTTTGGAAGAAATAAAAATAAATGACAACCACCTTCATGTCATTGATGAGGATGGCTTAAAAGGTATTTAGAAAACTAATACTGAACAAATGAAAAGCTTAAAATGAATTTGAAAAGGAGAGTGTTTAACCAAATGCACATGGCTTGCTACAGCCAGAAAAGCAATTGCTAGCTTTAAAGTGCCATGTTTTCAAAAGGCAAAAAAGCTGAAATATTTGCATGATGAAGTATTCTAAAATGACATGTTCCTTTCTTATGCTACTCCTCCTCTCCCAAAGAAGTTTATATTTAAGGTTACTAAGTAGAGATGGATTTGAAATATGTTGAAGATAACTACTCTCCTGACCTGTGTAACCTGATGGCTTTATGTGTGGTGAAAATACATTTATTATTTTTAAATTGCATTGAAGTGGAATTTGATGTGCATGAAAAATAAGGAAGAATATAATTGGAGTTAACCATGGTTGTTTTAAGTCAAGTTAAACATGGGCTGATGGAAAAAAAAAGAAAGAAAAAAGACAGGGTATTATGGTTGTCATAATTTGATGGACATTTTATCCTTTGATCTCCTGCCAAAAGGGTTCCATCTAAACTGCCTCAGTTCAGTGCCAGAGCTGTCTCTGGAGCAATAGAAAGACCAAGAAAACTTCAGCCAAGGATGCAGGAGCCTTTTAGCTTAAAATGCCCAAACTGCACTGTCAGGAGGAGTGACACAAACATTCCGGAAAAAGGAAGTTATTTGGATTATTTGTGAACAGGAAACTAATTATTATGAAATGATATTCCCTGGTCACACACATGGATCAGCACTGGTCTCTCCTGTGCCTGCACCTTGAGGGCCGAGGGGGAGGAACCGGATAATCCACCGGGAATCTCAGCACAGGGTATGGGGGGCTGGAAGGAGGCGGCAGAGAGGGCAGAGCCCAAGGGAAGAGGACATTCCCATTGTCCCACCAGTGACTGGGAATCACTGGGGAGCTGCACAAAGGTCAGCACCCCCAGAGGGTCTGGGACATCAGCTGCACAACCAGGAAAAATGGGAGCCCCATCCAAGAGCTGCAGCTGCCGCCCTTTCCATCCCCAGTGGGAAAGGGAACTATAAATAAAGCTGTGCTCCATCTCCAAAGCTCTACAAAGTCATAAACAATATAATGCTGTTATTATGAGGTAATGAAATCCCTTCACCACATTTTTGCAATGCTGTGAATGGATCTCAGTAATGTTTAACACTGTTACATTATGAATGTGCATTTTAACAAGGCATAAGGTGGAATTAACTAACAGAAATTCCAACCATTTCTCCCCAGATTTGAAGAACTTGGTCACTCTGGAATTAGAAGGAAATCAGCTTAGTGAAGCAAATGTCAGTCCTTTGGCCTTTAACCCTTTGAAAAGTCTTTGCTATTTGCGACTGGGAAGAAATAAATTCAGAATTATCCCACAAGGTCTTCCTGCCACGCTTGAGGTAAAAAGAAAACAAAACAACCAACCAACCAACACCCTCCCCAACAAGACCCCAAAAGAGACAATTCCTTTTCTATTTGACCTCTCAAAACAATGTGTATTCTCACAAATGAGAAAACAAACCAACTGCTTTGAAAAACTGTGTTCCTGAAGGTCCCACTCCAGCTACAGACTCTGGTTCAGATTCAGAAATGAGCAGAGGTCCCAGGGGATGTGGAGGACAGGGACAGCAAAATCTTACATTTAGAATGGGAAAACCCAGCATGTTTTGATCTCACAAATTTTCTTCCCAAATGCACTTGCAGGAGTTATATCTTGAAAATAATCAAATTGAAGAAGTGTCAGAAATTTGCTTTAACCATACAAGAAACATCAATGTCATTGGGCTAAAGCACAACAAATTAGAAGAGCACAGGATAGCACCTTTGGCTTGGATAAACCAAGAGTAAGTACCAATCACCTTGAAGACATTTATTTTATTTTTCTGTGTTATGAGTCAGATAATGAAATAAATGTTTGCACTTCATTATTTTTAACTTAGATTTGTAAATATCCTTTGATTTGTTTGTTTTCCTCAGCTAATTCGTCTTAATTTCCTTTGCCTAATTGTATAATCTAGAAGGCATTCAGTCAGCTGTCAAATGAAAAGGTCTTTTACCTCAAATCTGTACCATTTAACATTCAAAAAAAGAACATTAATTACAAATAATACTCCATACAATTATATGATAATTCAGTATCGATAATTACCTCACAGGTAATTTAAAAATAATTTAAAACTGTCCTAGCCTTATTTCCCATTAGATTAAAAATCGTAAGAGAATATAAAATGAAGGGATGACCATGCACTGTCTAAGAGCAGAATATAAGCACAGCAAGGAATAAGAGTGTAAGGAGTAAAAGCCACCCCTGCTTTTGGCTGTCCTGGTGTCACTCGCTCAGCTGTGCAGGTACCTGCTCAGCCCCTGCAGCCCCATCAGCTGACTCCCAAATTTGTGAATCCCTTAATCTAAGAACAACCTCACTGTGCTACTGACAGCACTGCTCCTCTCTGGAAGTGAGGGACATGGGGATGATTCATTCACAAAACAATTCCATTTCAAGTGGGCTTTAGAACAAAGTTGAAGACTCCCTGTTAATGGGATAATGACTGAAGTCCCAAGCTTATTACATGCGTAACTCGTTACTGCAGCAAACACAAATTAGTCCCTCGGGACTGCCCCATTCAGCCCCCTCTGTCCTCATTACTGAGGAGCTTTTCCATCAACAAAACCATTGTGCTTGATTAGTAATTCATTTCTTCAATTCCTTCTATTCCCAGAGTAATTATGTACTAGCGTGTTCCATACAATGTATTCTGTTCCAGGAACAGAAACGAATTCCCCCTGGAAATTCAGTCCCCTTGTAATCCCATCAAGCATTACCAATTAGGTCAGAGTGTTTTCAGCCCTTTTTGTTTCTCCTTTACTGCAGGAACTTGGAATCAATCGATCTCTCTTACAATAAATTGTATCATGTCCCCTCCTACCTGCCAAAATCTTTACTACACCTGGTACTTATAGGAAACCAAATTGAAAGAATCCCAGGTTATGTGTTTGGCCACATGAAGCCGGGGCTGGAGTATCTCTACCTGTCCTTTAACAAGCTCACTGATGATGGCATAGACCCAGTGTCCTTTTTTGGAGCATATCACTCCCTGAGGGAGCTGTTCCTGGACCACAATGAACTGAAGTCTGTGCCATTCGGAATCGATGAAATGAGAAAACTGCGTTTTCTAAGATTGAACAACAATAAAATAAGGTAATTTCCAACCTCTTTGTCACATTAATGCCATTAAAATAAATGTCAGAAGATATACTTTACTTTAGGGATTTGTTACTTTTAAGTAAATATTTATTTAAAAATATTCTGAAGGAGGATCTAAATCCTGAGTTTTCTTCTGAGGTATTTCTGACTGTGATAAAAGTGAGATTTCACCCTCCCTCACAGTTGCTGAAATTGCTCACAAAGATGTGGCACAACAGCTCTCTCCAAGAAATGAAGCTGCAATAGTGCTTGGGCCATGTCCCCTGGGGCAGCTGCAGTTTGCCAGGCACAGCAATCACCACTCTCTGTGCTCCTGGACCGGAGCTCAAAGTGGTTCCAAAATAACTGGAAGAGTCCCCAGCTGGGGCTGCCGAGCAGGTTCCAGCTGCCCCAGCTGCGGAGCTCTCCAGTCCCTCTGTGCTGTTTGCAAAGCAAAGCAATGACACATAGAGGATCCTCCATGTGTTATACAGAAAGTTTTCATTTGGCAACCATGGCAATACTTTCCTCAGGAAAACTAAGTATATCAGACAAATAAGAAAACAATGCAAGGAGAGAATTTTAAAAAGAATGGTTTTTAAAAGCCCTCCATAAATATTTGAGAAAATTTAATGTGCTTACTAGGTTAATATTTTTAAGTATTTAAATAGACAGCAACCCACAAATAAATTATGAATTGAGAGTTATCTTGAATAACTATAATACAATCCCTCCCCCTGTGCCCCAGGACGGTGCCCCCCGAGCGCATCTGCAGGACTCGGATCAGCCACGACGACCACGACACCAGCGAGGAGGAGGAGGACAGTGAAGATTCACGTTTGGAACACGTTCATCTTGAAAACAACTTTATCAACACAAGAAAGCTCTCCCCACATTCATTTTCATGCATAAGATCCTATTGCAGTGTTGTCCTTAAGCCACAGAAGACCAAATGAACCCCCCAATTCTGCAGTGCAACCCCCATGTCTGCAAACACAGCTTTATTTATTCTCTGCCACCAACAGGTCTGCTTAGTTCTGATTCAAACCCTTCTTACTACTATAGACAAGATACTGTATATTATATGCTGAAGTAAGGTAGCAGTGTGTTTTTTCATATTGTTTCATTATAAAAACATTAAATGTAAAAATAGAAGCTTAAGATTATGTCATCAATCTTTCTTTTTATTAACACTTTTCTATTTAAACAGCAGATCCAACTGTGCCCTGAGAAACACCCTCTACATGGTCAGATTTTAGAAAAGAAGACTATAACTAAACCCTCCACTTGGTACTGTCTTATCAAAACATTCAGATTTATAAGACGCACTAGAAAATCTCCACTGGATTTGCAGGGGATAACACAGCTAAAATACAGATGAATTCTTGAGACCATTGACATATTTTTTCTCCAATATGTGCTTTTTCACTATTAAGATATCATAAAAGTGAATTTCATGGAGTAATTTGTCTAAGAGTATTCCTCTGGGGATTAAATACCATGAGTACCAAGCTTACCTGAAAGCACACTTAATAAATTTTTTCAACAAAAGCCCTCAATAACATGACATGACCTAAAGTTATGGTGCAAATATAATGTCAGTGCAGTGAAACAGAGAGACTGAAAGAAAAACATCTTGGAATCAGAACAGAGCAGTAGCAGAGGCAGAAGACCAAGAAGGAGAAAGAAGCCAAGGGATGAAGGGTATGCAACAAGTAGGTTCTTACTCATTTAAGAAATTCATGGGCAATTGAACTTGGATAACTTTTCCATATGTCAAATGTAAGCAGTTGAAATCCAGCCACTGTTCAAAACTGCCAACTACACTGGAAGTGGAATGGGTTTTATTACACCAACTCCCACTGCTTTTAAACAGTGATTTTATAATTTGTTTATAATCAAAGGATTTTATAAACAAGGTAAATGGGATTATCACCATTTAACAGCTTGTCACAGTAAGACACAGCAAAGTGACCTGTCCATTCTTGGTCAAGAAAAATAAGGGAACAAATTCAGAATCTTTGGCCATGAGTAGGACAAAAACGTGCAAGGACAGCTCAATACAAAATGCCTGCAGTGACTGTTCATTCTCTAAAATATATTTAAGCAAATAATTCAGTTTTGTAGACTTACCTTGGACATTAATATACTTCATATATTATATGAATATATTTAATATACTATGCATATATATTAATATATATTATTATACTTAATATGTTAATATACTTCAAGAAGGCCATAGGATTGGCCTTTGATTCCTTATGGGTTCCTTCCAACTCAGAATATTCTGTGATTCTGGGACTGAAAACGGAATATAGTTTTGTTAAAGTATTATCAGACTCAGGAGTCTTGTAAAATAGTATGAACCAAAAAATTAGTAATTAAATATTCTTGTGGAATTGACAGAACTTGTTTGAACCTTGCTCATACAGGTCCCCTCAGACTGAGGAGATGCTCAGTCAAGAGGTACCGAGAGCCCCTTCATGGCCAGTCCCTGATGACAAATGGGGTTTGGGGGAGAAACTGTGAAACCACCCAAGTAACCACGTTGACTGACAATCAGATTAGGGGATTTGCACAGTAATACTCTCATTTCTCCTGTCCTCCAGACACAGAGTAGCTGCAACTTGTATTCACAGAAAAATTCAAGACAGAACCAGCTGCAAGTTGCTCAGACTGCCGAGATGACCCATCAGAGAGGAAACTGCTCACAGTACAGCAGAAACCTGAATACAATATTTCAGTAACTCAGCCAGAGACAAATGTAAGGTATATATTTCTGAATACGAGGATGCAATGTAAATGTTGACACTATGAGAAGGTAAGATATTTTAAACTCAGGAAGAGACACAGAATAGCAGAGGTAAGGATTCAACAGCCATAGCAATTCCAGAACCACAAGGCTTTGTGGTGTAAGAGGAATTTTGGAGGTTTGGACTCTCTTACTGTTAGACTTCCAAGTTCTGACTTGCACTGTTGGCTCATGTACCACACACAAGAATTTTGACAGGACTAGTTAAACCCTCCACACAGGTTCCATTATAAACTGAAATGTAGCAGACGACATCCTGTGGTTATCACCAGACTCATACAAAAGGTATTGATGCTCTCATTGCTACTGAGTAGGACTTTTCTACTCATTAAAAGATGACAGACCTTTGAGGCTCTGCCTGAATTGTTGGTTTGGGCACAGGAACATTCACCTCTGGTAAGATAAAAACTGCAAAGGTGTCCAAAACAAAATACAGTTGTTACCAAGGAAGCTTGGGCAGCTTTCTGAGTTTGAAGGAATGTTTTCTCTAAGCCAGGTAAAAGATCTTATAAAAAAACCTATAAAAACCTCAGAAAAATAAAGGCATCAAATGCCTCCTGAAGCGAGATTTTTTGTTATTAATGCCCATGTGTTGAGGCTGTTAGAGCCTCTGAGACCTCAAAAGTGTTGGGTTCATAGTACACACCCTTATCCATTTTCCATTTCAATTTAATAAAGAACAGAGAACCCTTCATGACAAAGCCAAATCACCCAACTTTGCCCCAGAAAGGAGTTGCTGTGTGACCACTTGCTTTCTATTTGCCCAAGACAAGGTGAGCTTCACCCAGCAAATTCTCTACCACAGTAACACTACAGAGAGTGGTTGATGCAATTTCTGAATTTCAACTCTGAAACATGCACCAAGTTTGCACTTACTGCAAAACCCCTTAGCATTCAGTAAGAACAAAAATCACAACTGAGAAGCATTATTTTATCATTTCTTTACCAACAATTTGGTTTTACTGAAAGAAACCAATAAACTTTGACGATCTCTCTCAAGTCAGAGCTTTATAAACAGTTACATCACAGCAAGAAAATAAACAGTTTATCATTTCTGCTGTATAGTAATACCAATGTTAACTAGTTGAAACTCTCACGAGAAAACATGTTCTAATTTAAGTACTGTGTTTATATTCCAATGTATACAATTTTCAGACAAAATTGCAGACAGTAAAATAGTAGAAATACAAGCAAACACTACCAAAATAATTTTACTCAATAATCCCAGTAACTTTCTGTGTGGAACAGAGAACAAGTCTGCAGACTGGGGGGCTGTAGACAACACATGACCTTGGTGTTCTGGAAGCTTCCTTAGGAATCTTCAAAATCTCTACTCTTTTTGGAAGTGTAAGCACTTAAAAACATAACCCCAGGGACCTGCTTATATACTCTGGAGTTACAGCCTGAAGTAACCAATCAATGTCAAAGCAACAATGAACCTGAAATATCAACGTGTGTTACACCTTTTCTGC
>JAOXXN010000175.1:3460371-3494872 GCA_026770055.1 Myrmophylax atrothorax | reverse complement strand
AACCTGAAATATCAACGGGTGTTACACCTTTTCTGCCACCACTTCGTGCTGAAGTAACCCATCAGGTTTTGGAAGACCAAACTTTGGGTCAAATCGCTGCTTTAAGGGGGTCAGAACCCTACTCTGACCATCCTGTAGAACACCCCAGCCATGGGGGTGAAGCTGACACTGGAAATACTGCATGTTTTTAAAGAGACTTCCTTTTAAAGCCGGTTTTGGCTGCAGGAAGCTTTTGAAGGTTCAGTGGACCAGAAAGAGCAGTGAACCATGTAACCTACACTCACTTGGAGGAAAACCTGCACAGCAGTCTTACTGTCTTCTTAAAAAACATGAAAAAGGTACAAACATTCATGCAAAGAGACTAGTTCATAGTAACATGTTTGACTTGTTCAGACATACATTCCTGTTTCCTAATGAACAAAAGGGAGAGATCTGCTGCTGTGGCATATTTAGTAACACGACCCTTCTCTTACAGCTACTTACCATTGAATCCCAAACTCTCTATTTCAAGGCCTTAATTTTACTTCTCTTGGCACACTGAAAACCATTTTAAGTGGGGAAAAAACAGCAGACATGAAATAAAAGCTCTTATTTGAAGATGTCAACAACTTCTGTATGGTCTCAAAGCCCAAAGTATTGTGGAAAAATGTTGGAACACTTTTTCCATCTAAAAGTAGCGAAGACGTCACTTAAAAACCTCTAAAATGTATTAAACAGATTTCCTTTTCCACATTAAGAAATGACCACATGATCAAAATGAATCTAGCTTTTTATTTTCCTAATAAATTAACATGCTGCTCTTAACTTTTATATCAATTCATGGACCAAGCAGCTCCACTCAAATGCCTTCAAATAACAATTTTGTTACAAGTACTACAATGAATTCAATGAAAATATACTGTTTAATGTTCCCAATAACCAAGTTACAAAAGTCCTATTACAGATGTGATGTTCCTTGCTAACAGACACCCTGTTCCCCATTAAAATTCCATCAGGATAGACCCATAAAGACTTAGCAGCGTCTTCTCCTTTTCAGTTTAAGAAAAGAATAGAGAACATCAAACAGGAATTTTCATAAAAATCTTCCATCCTATATGATGCAAGATGGAGATGATGCAGCAGTTACCAGATCACTACGTTGCCCTTGGGAACACATTCATACACACTGTGCATCCCTGAAAGAACCCACACAGTCCAGTGCTGCACTGAACATTCTGACCACTCCAAAACCCAATTCATGATAAATTCCCACCTCTTTTATGATACTGAAATACTCCAGTACAGTAAAACTAAACAAACAAATTTGTTGGCACTGTGGTATCAACTTTTTCACACAATAAATGTCCTTATATAAACTGGGTAATGTTTGATCACTCTTAAAAGGATCACAGAATATCTTGAGCTGGAAGGGACCCAAAAAGGATCATCGAGTATAACCCCAGTCCTTGCACAGACACTCCAGCAATCCCATCCTGTCCCTGAAGCGTTGTCCAAATGCTCCTGGAGCTCTGTCGGCCTTGGGACCATGACCACTGCCCTGGGGAGCTTGGTCAGTGCCTGACAACCGCCTGGGGGAAGAACCTTTTCCTGATACCCAGCCTAAACCTTCCCTGACACAACTTCATGCTGCTCCATCAGGAATAGCAGAAAAAAGCCAAACTACCTCAAGGTGACTCTTGAAACTAAACGAAACCTCTGTCCTAAAACCCCAGCTTTATTTTGCTTGGAGGAAAGCAAAAGCAAAGAAACACCATAGGCAGCAATACCTTTCCCTGGGGAAATATTTTTGGTGACCATCAAACAGGGGGGACTGGCCTGGATGGGCTCTGCCCTGACTCTGCAGAGCCCCATCCTGCCTAACCCTGCTGAGCAGAATCTTACATGTTTCATTAAGTACTTACTGCCTTTATCAGCCTGTGAACACAGTTCATAAAGTTTCCCAGTACACAGCGTGGTCATTGCTCTGTAGTTTCCTGGAGCAACACACGACTGGCTCTGCTCTGCAGTCATGTCCACTCAAAACTGCCACCAGTGCAGTGGCCCAGGTAATACAAGACACAGAGGGAATCAACTATCCTGGTGACTAAAATCAGTCATTTTTACCTATTTTCACCTGGGAGTTCTGGTTCTGTGGGTAATGAGGTTTACCTGGGGCATTGAATTCAAACCTCTGTATTCAGAAATTGTAATTTTTTCAGCTTGGAGAAATGCTGTGCACTGTAACTAGTTGGAAGACTGTATTGAATCTCAAGCAAAAGGAAAGATCTTATCTTTTCCCCAGACCTCACTTCCTTTATAAACATTAATTTTTTCTCTACAAGAGGATAAAAACATGCAAAACTATACTGGCTAATAGGAGCAAGGCAATTGAGGGAAATGCCAGAATATTGCTTATTTATGATAAGGCCCAACAACTGTTATGCTGCCCTCAATAAATCACCTGGTGTTTGGGAGGTACAAAGGCTCAGCTATTCCCCTTTCCCATAAATGCCAGCGATGTTCCTGCCTGGTGCTTCACATCCATTCCTACAGGTTTGCCAGATATAATGGACACAAACATTCTCTGGAGCCTCTACAAGTGACCAAACACTCAAGAGTTGAGAGAATTGCCCAAAACAGGCTGCTTGAGCCATCCTGACTCCATTCATTAAATGGAGGGGTTTAACAAGGACTTCAGAATTAAAGTAAATTAAAGCATTCACAGATGCATTATTTAAAACGTTAATTTAAAAAACACATTTGCCTTGTAATTGCTTCTTTAACTGTCTTATGTAAGGAACTTCCCACAGCCACTGAATAAACAATTACTGTAATTTGGTAGAAATTCCGTTTCATTTGTTTAATTCTTTATACAGGATACAGATCTCCCCACAGTTACTGAAGGCAAACTTTGGATTCATAACCTTAGGCTGTTATTTATATTAACATATCTTTGCTAAACTGCGTTGTTCAGACCACCTCATAGTACGCTGTTTTCTACAAAGCACTTTGAAGCAGTTCTGTTAATTCAGAGAAAAGAACTTGCATTCCAAGTGTGTGGCATTATGAGTGTATACACAGAAATCCGCAGTATTCCTCAAACAAACCTATGTTTCTCTGTGGGAACTTTTCATATGATAGTAATACATAAAAGCTGACTTATTTTTTCCACAAGACAGATATTTTTCTCAAAGGAGTAATACTGAACACAGCTGTGGAAATATTACATCTTCAGCAACACTATCAACAAAGACAAGAATCTTCTAAGCAAGTTATGTAATGGTATTTTTAAAGGATTAAAATAAGGAAAAAGGATTAAAATGTACTTAAATGTTTTTTCACAGCAATTTCTCCCAACCCTTGAAAGTTGGCTACTATGTTTTATCCTCTGGCCTCATGCATTCAGTTCCTTTAAAAATGTCACAGGGAATGAATGATGGCCCTCCTAAACATTTCATGGTTCATACCCCCTTTTAAGTGACTGTTCTTTATAAACATCTGTGGCTTCCTTCCAATGCAGGATGGTTCTGGACTCAGTCAAGGTTGTTCACTACCAGTCTTCCAGGGAAAACCTTTTCTCCATTTTTTTCCAGCTCACTTTGGCTCCCAGAGCAAAGAACTCAGGAAGCAAGACTCTTCCTCTTTCAATCAGACCAATTAATTTTTGGGTCTATATGAAACATTAAAAACCACTTCACTTTCTTGCACATTTCCACAGCTCAACTATAAATATTTCATGTAGTATTTCCTTTTGGTTTGAACCTACTACCCACTGTTCTCTAGTGTTAGCCCATTCTTGGCATTGGAAAAGACAAAATAATTATCCTCTCTATTTTTTGACAATACATGGGTTCAAATTAATTTATACTACCTATATTCTGTATTGATTTTGAGAGCCTCTGGTAAAACTTTAAATGAAAGAAACAGTGATTAATTCTCCATTTTACCAATTAAATTTTTTTCCTATTCTGAGCAAAGAACAGCCCATGGTTTCATGTGAGAAGACATGGGTCTTTTGCATTAATAGAAATTCTAATACCCAAGAAACACAAGTACAGTCACAGCATGGATCATATGCTGACATATGTCCACAGCAGAGGTTGGAACTGGATGATCTTTAAGGTCCCTTCCAGTCCAAACCATTCTAGGATTTTATGAGTCTATAAAATTATCAAAGCTGTAGTTTGCTTATTTAACAAAATAGAAGTTATCCATTGGTGAGTGAGTTTATTTTCTTAACTCAAAGCTCCTTTGTGCTGCTGCAGGGAAGCCACATGGGAATTACCCTTTGTAGAATGTTGGTGTTCAAGAAGCAAATAATAGCCTCTGCTTTACCAACTGTCCTACAAAAAAAAAATCTCATTTTCCACAGTGCAAGTCAAGATGCAATTATGACATATGTTTTCTTTCAATTTCCATAAGTATTTCCACTGAGTGGTAAAAGTAACTGCTGTCATCCAGTGAATTTCTGCCCACGATAAAAAGCAATGCAAAACTGTGCACAGAACCAAGGTTCTTAACCAACCCACTCCCGGGTTTCCAAACAAATACCTTTGGAAATAGTACATCAGGGTATCTGTCCAACAATTCTAACTTCACTGGTAGTTCCTACATTAGCTTAGTTCAGAAGTTTTTGTCTTCCTATTTCTTTCATTTTTCATAAAAAAAGGATATAAAGCAAGTTTTTACAAGGGCAGACGGGGGAATGGCTTTAAACTGAACTAGTGGAGGTTTTGGTGAGATGTTCAGAAGAAATACTTTACTCAGGGTGGGCAGGCCCTGGCACAGGTTGCCCAGAGAAGCTGTGGCTGCCCCATCCCTGGAAGTGTCCAAGGCCAGCTTGGACGGGGCTTGGAGCAGCCTGGGACTGTGGGAGATGTCCCTGCACGTCGCAGGGGGAATGGATGGGCTTCAAGGTCCCTTCCAACGCAAACCATCCTGTGATTGCATGATTGGTTTTCGTGCCAGCCCTGCCCAACACCTCCCACGCCCAGCCCTGCCAGGTGAGGCTGAGCTCACCCAGGTCCCACCGGCCAGAGCCTTTCCCTGCCCACATGGAAGTGATGTTTGTTCCAGGCTGTGGCAGACTCAGCCTTTGGAATACCAGGGACCCACAGAGGGAGTGGGTCACCAAGAATGTGTTTGTTACTTTACACACACAGGTTTTATTTTTTCCTGTGTAAGCAGAACTAGTAGGAGCAGCTGCAGAACCTCAGCATATTTTCACTGCTAAAAAAACAGACTTAACAGCACAGTTTTATTAGATCTGTTACAGTGCATCAAATACTGCAGGGTGTTCTCTAATTTACATGTAATTTCTCTATTTGTTCCTTTTCTTCTTATGCTTACTTGTGCTTTTTCCCTACAGGTGAAATGGAAAAAAATGAGTGGCAAAAATAAAAAAATCACTTTACAGTATATAAGTAATTAAAGCAAATTTAGTTGCTTTTTAAAAAAATGCCAACTTGAAAAGAATATAAATTACACAGTACCTATGATTTAATAGTAGCATGTTATGAGAAAATAATATTAAAACCATAGCAGCAGTGATTAAGTATAATTAAAATAGACTTTTTCAGAAGACTCCCAATTCATTGGGAGTGTTTTGTGTCAAACCCAACCTTGCATGACAGAGTTGCTGCTGTTGTGATGATGGGAAACAAATGAGACCATCCTACAGAATTTCAGGGACAAAACACATCTGAACACAGGCTGGGTTAATTATTATGGCAGGGAGTCACTTCTTTAATGAAATAATAGCCTGCTTTATATTAGTAATGATTCTGAATGCTTTCATTTCAATTATTCCAAAGTAACAACTGGTGTGTTTCAAAACTTGCAAACAAATTGAGTTTGGAGATCTTCCAAGGAATTGTGTTAACTTTTCCATCTACAAAAGAGATATGCTCAAAGTACATGCAAACATTTAAGGACCCAGGGTCTTCATTAGACATAAAAATGCAAATTTTAGTCAAATACTTTCCTAAAAATGTGATATTTACTGCTTCCATTTCTAACAGTCTATTACAAACTGAGTCAAAGTAATTTTCTTTTGGGTCTTTGAATTTCTAATTATAATATAAATTACTTTTCTTGATAAGTAAAGTTAGGAAAAATGTAATAATAAATTAAATTATCTCTTCAGCCTAACATACTTTCAATATTTCAGGTAGGTTTTTTTCTGGAATACAAAGAACAGAATGGCCACACTTTTTTTTTTTTTACTAATAACTCACTGGAAATTGATGACAATCATTTTAAATGTTGCCTTTGTGTTCTGAACAACATGAATCCAGCCATATTCACTGTAAGAAAATATTCATTGACACTTCCATATTATTCACACTGTTTGCTAAAACAAAGGGAAACATCAACATTTGCAGGTGATCAAGGTTTGTTTTTTTTAAAGAATTGTTAAACTTTGATGGAATAAATTCTTGATACTCCATGAGAAAATGTAGTTCTCAGTCCAGCTTGTATTCCGGAACAGAAAACTTTCCTTTAGAACTTATTGTTGGAGTGATTCAGTACTTTGGCACTGGTTGTAGAGTTTTTCATTTTAACTACTGTTTGATTTTCCATGAAAGAATGTCTGGTGTTTCCAATGTCTCTAAGGCAGATAAATACCCATATTCCATAAAAGTGCCATTTAACATTATCCAAACTTGTGAGCAGCATCACAAGCAAGGTAGTATTTGACATATACAGACACCAGAACTGTTTCAAGACCTTCACTGATCAGGCAAAGCAGTTTCCTGATCCAGTTTGGTGCATAAACCTTTTTACAGAATCAAGAAGAGCATCAAGGTGGGAATAAGCTGCCTGTGGACTTCTGGAATTGGCATTTCCACACAGAGAAATTTGTAGTTCCCGGCAGCCTAAGGCAGAACACAATTCTCTCACTGCTCAAAAGCAACACAAACTCCCTGCAAGGAGGAAACATCAGGTATTTCTACAGGTGACTGTTTTGTCTCCCCAGTCATTCCAGATCCATGAAAAGCATGACAATCCATGGCAATACAGAGATGTATGTACATGTAACTGGACTTTATAGCTCTCTTGTAAACAACCTCTCAACACTGACCCACCCTTCAGTATTGCTGTGTTGCTAATAAACATCAGGGACTGAGGACTTGGACTGCAAAATGAAACTATATTTTGCTGCAGTTCCTAAGTCAGCTGCCAAAAACATGCCAAAAAATACACATCTAACAACAAGCGAAAGTTGACTCGTGCGTGATAATAAATAAGAACTATTTTTAATATATCTACACATAAATACTGAAGAATCAGGCAAACTACAGAAGCTGAGGAGCAGTTTTTATGCACTCAGCTGGCTAAATGGTGTGATCCAGCCTGAGCAGAGCCAAAACTGAGCTCAAACCAAGTATGTGACTGTGCTCCACATGGACCGGCTGCGAGCACGAAAGGAATAGGTCATGTTGCTAAAATGTGGTGGGCAGTGTCCAAAGCAGATCTGTGCCATTGATGTTAATGTTAGATTCATCACTTTATGTAAACCACATTTATAAACACTGCTAGAAAATGAAAAAATGCTTCATTTGCCTTACAATAACAAACATATACAAGGCCAGCTTAAAACAGACCGCAGTGATGGCAGCACATTTGCTCACTCAGACACAGAAAGTAATACAAATACAGTCATTTTCAATAAAGAAACCAAGACAGCGTTTTATATCACTGATGAGGTAACAAAAATTGAATATTCTTTTTCATTTCCTGTTTCACCAGGGTGAGACAGTATTCTGAACCACAATGTGCTGGATACAGTCCTGTCCTTTGCCTGAGAAATTCACCTCCACCACTCAGCAAAGTAGGTATTTTAAGGCGAGGTAGAATTGTAAGTTTCAACCAATTCTTTCACTGGTGGAAAGAGCAATCAGTTTGACTTCATATAGTTTTTAGTTATTTAAACACATATTTCATAGGAAAATATACAGACATTTGCTGGCAAAGAAAATACCCTCAGACTATTTGAGAGCAACTCTCTTCATTAACCTCCAACATCACAAATTAAAAACCTGTGACACTGGAAATAAATTAATGACATTAAGAACAGGAGAAGAGG
Source organism: Myrmophylax atrothorax (assembly GCA_026770055.1). Taxonomy (NCBI): domain Eukaryota; kingdom Metazoa; phylum Chordata; class Aves; order Passeriformes; family Thamnophilidae; genus Myrmophylax; species Myrmophylax atrothorax. The sequence goes on along the minus strand of JAOXXN010000175.1, from coordinate 3,486,804 downwards.
CTTGTAAAAGAGATTGAAAACCACTGGCCTAGTTTAGCTTTTAGTATTGGTATCAAGAGGTAACATGTAAAGTTGAGAATCAGAAAGCCAAGAGACCTGAGAAGGTGATTTCTGGGTGTTTTATCTGAGATTGCAATTATATCACAATCAAAATACTAAATCCATGCCTTAAGGTATTAAACAATTTCATTAAAGAACAGCATGTCCATGGAGGCAGTATTTATTTCTAACATATTGATCATATACATCGATCAAAATACATGGGTAAGCCATTTTAAAGTAAGGCTGTTACATTTTTTCCAGATCCCACCACTATGTGCATCCCTTTCATTATGTAATTGGCTACAACAAACTTTATACACATAGGAATGTGTTCCTACCACCAGAAGCAACTGAGAAGAGAAAATAATACTAAAAACCACTGAGTATTCATCCAAAATTGAGAGGGAGCATTGCTGAGTCAACACTTTGCTACTGAAAGAAGAGTAAAAAGAACCCAGCACATTTATATTACAACCCTCAGGCCCTGCTCTCCTCTATTAAAGAGCCAAGAAAGCGCTGGAGGTTTTTTTAAAACAGCAATTTAATACTAATTTCCTCAATAAGCCCATCCAAACCCAGCTATTCAAAACACAGGGGAGTGTTTGCTTGGGAAGCTTCGGTTTCTCCACGAAGGCAAGAGAAGGCAGATATGTGCAATTTGAGATTTCAAGAAAGTTTAAGATCATCCTTCAGATTCTCATGTGGGAATGTGATTGCTTTCAAAACTGTAATTTTATTCCTTGGGAAAAGTGATAGGGAGACTCTTTATCATCATCCATCTGTGCCACTGGAACTGGAACCCACACAAAGTGAAGCTGCAGGTAACACAAGCCTTGCCCTGGTTGATATCACAGCACCAAAATCCTAATTTTTGGCACAGCACCTTTTTTTTCCCCTTAAGAAAGTAACAGTAGACAAAATAACTATTATGCAACTTGAACAGGCATTTTGCAAACAGCACCATGAATAATTAAAAAACCCCACAAATAAATTTTCCGGGCTTTTTTCCCAAAGCAAGACCAGACTTTTAACATAGAAAGGAGCTAATTAAAGAAACAGATGATGTCAGATGAGCACGGAAGGGGATACAATGTATTGTAAATTTAAAGACAAACTTTTTCACTGACTTTGAAACTTGCTTTAGGTAAACTCCATTAGTCAGACATTTCTGAAGTTTACATAAACAGGGCCTACAAAAGGTAAACAAAGAATAACCCGGTTTCTAAATATTGTGATGTGCACGTCAGCACAACTTTGTAACAGGGCAAATTCTCAGAGACTTGGGTTTAAGCCCACAACTTCAATGCTTATCACTGAATACTGCAACTATTGTCTGTTTTGAATAAAAGATACGCTTTATTTCCCATACACAAGAGACAGAAATTGGCTGTATTGACTGAAAAATCTGACCTACAGTTTATATTCTTGAACCACCCTCCCCAGCCAGAGTGCTGTCAAATGAAAGCAGAGGTAAAATTTACACACAAATACACAATAAAGTCTTAATTTTCTAACTTTAGAAACCTCTGGCAACATTCTGGTCACTGCAGGCTACTGGTTTACTCTGCCACTGGCTGAGGTTTTATACTTTTATTCAAGTCACACTTTTTAAAGAATAATGGCTAACAAATCATAAATAATTGTAATTCCACAGCGGGAATGACCTGAAATGGACCTCACTGTACTTCCAATGGCCTGATGTCAACTATTATTAAACTACAGGTTTTATAAAGTCTTCCACTAGACATCTAGAGTTAAGCCAGAAGTTTTGGCTCTAATACAGGCAGTGATGAAAAACACATGAGTGGTAACAAGGCGACTTAATATCATCCTTCAGTACTAAGATGGGCTAATCTGAGGCAGCACTTTATTCTGGTATCACCCACAGTGCCAGGAGGATCAAGAAGTTTGGAAGTGGACTTTTTATTTACTTTCTGGTTCACAGAACTCAGTCTAACTTCCTTTTTCTCTATTTTGTTTTTTTACTATGAAATAACTGGACATAAAGAGCTCAGGTGGATTATCACAGTGTTTCCGGAAGAACTCCCAAACTTGCAAGGTATGTCCACTTTGAATCCCTATTTTATATAAACAGCAATAAGAAGTTGACAAACAGGTTGTTAGTCACTATGTAGAGATGAATAATGTCAGGTAATTTACAGTTAGAATTACCACATTTTTGTAATGGAACATTTGAAAATTTACTTTGCAGCTGGAATAATTCTGTGTTTACTAAATCTGTGTGCAAAACAAAAAGAGCTACAGTGAATTATGTAACTATTAAAGATTTATCAGAAAGATGTTACAACTGACAATAACTTTTCTCAGTTATAACAACCTGTGAAAATTTACCCTACAATTACAGCAGTTCTTACAGTTACAAGTCAGCGTTAAGTTTCTGTAAGCTGGTATTCAACTTGGTGGGGGGGTCTAAGTACATATCAGCAAAGTAATTAAAAACAACCCATGAAAGAGTGAACTGCAGGTGAACTACAACCTAAAAATGCTCATGGATCATATTCAGTAACAAGAGTCAAGCAGTTTTCCATAAAAAGTAAATACTCTGTAAACACCACTTATTCTGTAAACATCTCATTAATTATCACTACTTAACTTGAAAATTAGACTATTTCTGGCAACAGAGATGTTTCTTTAGTTATCTTACTAACAAAAAAATTTCCTCCTGTTTTTCTTAAGCAATTTAAGTAAACCAAAGGGGTAGACAAAGAGTTAAACATAAACTCCTTTTATTTCTGGAATGGCACAATGACTAATAGAACCAGAACTATTTTTAAATATGGATTTCAAAACAGCAATGGTCTTGCCTTTCTTTGGACAAAATCTGTGCACAGAGCAATGATTTGTGTTATTAATGAACACAGGGACTTTTCCTTGCCTCTTAAAGACCACCACTGGGTCAATTAAACATTTCCTTTTCAGAAACAATGCCAGAGGAAACTGGTCTACGAACACCGGTAACAGAAGTGATTTCTAAATATGATTTAGAGTGTTTTTAAGCCTTGAAACTTTATGTGTTAACTCCTTCAGTGTCATAATTGCTAAGACAACAAACGCCACATGCTGCAGGAGTGGCACGTAATTCCCAAGGAATCCAGACTTATTTGTTGTGGGGTTTTTTCATGTGCTCATCCCACACCAACAACACAACTCCTGTCCTCACAGAAAAGGCCTTTCTTCCCATAACTCATGTTTAGAATTTTCACGTCACAGAACTATTGCAAACTTGTGTGGGAATTTCTCACACAATCTCAAAAAGGTTTTAATCATGTTAAATAATACTGTGACATCACCTGCATTTAATTAGATATAAATTATAAGTACTAGCATAAAAAGTGTCTGTGTTCCACATGCTGTTTGGCAACATGAGTTTGGGTAAACATGACCACTTAGTGAGGACAAGAGTGCCCCAAATGTTCAGTACAGTGATTTTAGGATTGCTACACACTTCAGGAAAGCAAGTCAGCCTTCCAGCATCTCTCCATGGGAAGTGCACTCTCTGTCACCTCACCTTGGGGTGGCTCCTGTTCCACTGGGAAGGTGCTGCTCAGAAGCTTTTTGTGCTGAAGGATAAGTAGGATTGACATAAAGGAGGTGAAATGAAACCTGAATTCACTATAACCTTTTTCAAACTCAGTGCTCTGGGCTGTAAAATCAGGATGGACAAGGCCAGGCTTTGTCCACGTAACAACACGTCTAACAACTTGTACTTGTCAGGAATGGATGTCCCACCTCTCCTCCTTCCTTCTCTTTCTGTTTAAAGTTCCAGCCCCCTAAACTAGGCTGTTCCACCCATTCCTCTGTGCTGGCTCTGGGACTCCACACTGACTCAAGTTTGTACACCCAGAAAGAATGTGTTGGGCGTTTTTTGTTGCTCACATTAGTTTTATGCTGGTTTAGTGAGTTCACTCAGCTCAGTGACCAGCCTGAGTGGAGGAGATGGATGTCCCTGGGAGCACAGCCAGTCTCAAGTGGCAGCAGGGGATCATTAGCACAGCTGTACCTGCACCTTCTGAAGCAACATTTCATAAAATTCCCAGGACAAAATAATGTAAGATCAGAAAGATCACCAGGATCTTGGATTTTAAGCTTTTTGCTTTAATTCTCCAAGTCTTGAAGTTTAAGTGTGCAGAAGGTTTCTGTAAGTTCTTTGAGATGAGCTGCAGAGTCAGAGCATTTCTACAGAGACATGTCAGCATCTATTTACTGGGAACCTCAAAACTTCAGGCAGGAAAAGATATTTTAAAAACCTTCGCAAAACTCCATTCTTTGGGATCCACTTTTTGGCAGGTCTTTGGTGAATGCAAACCTGGAGTCAAGCCTGATTATCACCCCTAACTACAAAGCCAGTAAGGATTTTCTAATGGAAAAATAGGAAGATGAAACAAAGTGATTTTTTTATCTTTCCTTAAAAAAAAAAAATCACATCTTACCCTTCCTTCTGCAAAGGGACTTGTTTCCAAGAGATCTAACCCATAGCACCAATGTATGTCATCAACAACATATTTCAACACTACAGTTCTAGAACTGTTGGTGAGAAACACAAGTTCAAATCGGCCACTACTCCAATCACATCCTCAATCTTTCAGTAGTTTGAAATCATAGCTTTTTGATATCTGGAAGGAAATATGGAATCCATTTGCTACAGATGCAAGCGTGGGAACAGAGTTTTAGGTTATTTCATAAGACAACTTCCCACCACTGGATCCAAAAGAGCATTTCAGGAACACACACAAGATTATCTTTTTGATACAGTAAAACTATACATCCAGTGCCTCTCACAAATAAAAGTCGGCAGGGTCTTGGAAAATAGATGTCCCAAAACATGATCATGCTACAAAGGTTGATATCCTCCAGTGGAAGTGGTTCAACACCACTGAATAAAGCACAGGGCAATTTGTCACTTGATACCAAAGCAGCCAGGGAAGAAAACCAGCCTGAGAGCCCATTGGTGAAACCTCAGCCATTAAACCACTTGTCCAAGAACGAGGAGAACTCAGAAGTCTGAAAGTCTTCAAACTCCTCATCTCCTAATTAATGGCATGACTAAAGTACTGAAGATTTTAACTATTTTCTGAAGCTGAAATACAAGACTGAAAAGGCCAAATAATGCCAAAGGTCTATGGCCAGAGATGACTACAAGTCTCCTGAAAGGAGGTTCCCCAGCACTGTTGATATCCAAAGACTCTTTCAAGGACACACATTGTATAGGATTGTAAGAACCACCATAGAATTCTTTCCAGGAGCATTGAAAGAGAATGTTATTTTGACATAAAGGAGAATAGATGGGGAAAACACACGTGCAGACTGTTTCAGCAGGTTGCTACATCAAGTACAGACACTACTAGAATGAGTGTGCAACTGGAACACGGGAAATATTAAACTTAGTTATATGTTATTTACTTGCAAGATACAAAGTACATTGTGCTTGTTTTCAGACACATTTCTGGGGGAAAGAACTCACTACATTCTTTCTAAGTAATCTGAACTCCTATCTTTTTTTTCTTTTCAAACACCCTGAAACAATCACAGCTACAGTAGCAGCAATGTATGCAGTGCTTTACTTTGCACAGGAAACAAAGCAGCACAAACCAAACCTCAGAGTTCTCAATAAGCCAAGGCAACACCACTGTGCAGACCAGCACACTCCTTTTCCTGCAACTGAGGACCAATGACAAAATGCCTACAGAAAGACATTTTTCGGCAATAAACAGATCATCAACCATTTAATTAGGCAATCAAACAAGAATTGACATACTTTGAGTATTTCCCTAAAAAGGGATATGATAACCTAAACAGAAAATTTTTAATAAACATTAGAATTTACAGCAGCCCCTCTTGCTGTCAGACCCAAATGACTTCTGGAAACAACGCCAAGACTCTGAGAGCTGAACTCACAGTGTTTTCTCACAGTTGCCAAACATCCTGTGGCAATTCTTACTATCTCCATTTTCCCCTAGTCTAATTTTATAGGAGCATTTGGTCAAGAAAATCATCTTTAGAATAAACCCAAAGTATCAAATATCTGTATCGCAAAAACCCTGTACTATTGATCATCATTATTCAGGTAATGTACTACACTGCAGTTAAAGGCTGGACTCCTGGTGTTCCCAGTAAGTGTGCCTAAAATAAACCTGGTAAAATTAGAACTGGGAGAAGCAGAAGGAAATTGAATAAATAGCTGTAATGGATCAGAGGTTATCTGGCTTGTTGGGCCTGGAGGAGACTGAGGGCAGAGCTCCCTGTGGTTTTCAACATCCCCAAGAGGGGCAGGCACTGATTTCTGCTCCGTGTGACCAGTGACAGACCCGGGGGAATGGCCTGAAGTTGTGTCAGGGAAGGTTTAGGTTGGATTTAGAAAAGGTTCTTCCCCCAGAGTGTGGTTGGGCACCGAGCAGGCTCCCCAGGGCAGTGGGCACAGCACCAACCCTGACAGAGCTCCAGGAGCGTTTGGATGATGCTCTCAGGCACATGGTGTGACTCCTGGGGATGGTTCTGTGCAGGGCCAGGAGCTGGACTCAATGATCCCAGGGTGTCCCTTCCAACTCTATTCTATGATTTTGTATTTTTCTAAGGACAAATCTATTTTTTAAGTCCTTTGTGTATTGTGTATTCCTCTCAATAACATGAGGAAAAAATAATTGTAGCTGTCTGACATGGGGGTTTCTGCTTTGAAGGTGCCTTAACTGATCCCACATCTTTCTGCCTTCCACTGTAAAGGACCGTCAACTACACAAGAAAAGTACTTTCAAGTTGAGAGTAATCTAGAAAGTTCATGGGGTTTATGGTATAAAATCCCAGCATGGTGTATTTTCAGCTCGTATCACCTGCTGCCCAGCTGTCATGTACAGGCCCTATGAGGAGAAAGGTGGGTTGGAAAAAAAAAACCCAAAGCCCACAGTTATTGAAAAAATACAGACACCAAAGTACTGGATTTCAGCTTTTTTTCTGGATGTAATGTTAATTACTGATTTCAAATGACACGTATTCCTAATGTTCAAGGAGGAAAGAGCCCTCCTTGAAGTCAACAGAGAGCTGGGATTGTTCAGCCTGGAGAAGAGAAGGCTCTGGGGTGATCTCATTGTGGTCTTCCAGTACCTGAAGGGAGCCTAAAGAAAGATGGAGAGAGACTATTTCCAAGGGTCTGGAATGACAGGACAAGGGGAATGGATTCAAACTGACAGAGGGCAAGGACAGATGGAATATCAGGAAGAAATTCTTCTCTGTGAGGGTTGTGGGGCCCTGGCACAGGTTGCCCAGAGAGGCTGTGGATGTCCCAACCCTGGAAGTGTCCAAGGCCAAGCTGGGCAGGGCTTGGAGCAAACTGGGATAGTGGGAAGTGTCACTGCCCAGGGCAGGGGGTGGAACAAGATGAACTTTACAGTCCTTTTCAACACAAACCATTCTGGGATTTCATCAAATGTGCTGCATGCAAAGGTCAATTCTATCAATGGCAACAATAAACAAATGACTGGAACATGGGAAATGCATTGTCAGGTCTGAAAACTCTGTTTTTCCAGATTAGAATAGATAGAGTTTAATCAGGAGTGTTCAGAGAGTCAAATACCAAGTGTTCAGGAAGGGTCCTGCTGAGTGCATTTTACGCACTGGCAATCAAGTATCTCCCACTTTTACAAGCAATGCACATATGCCCATGTACCCCATTAAAAGTATTTTTTCATCAAGAAGAAATGGGATTTATTTTATTCAAAGTTCTGGTAAACTGTACTACAAAAATTACACTTCAAAGGTTGAAGCAAATGATGATATTATTCGTAAAACTCAACTAAAACTTTGATATTACATTAATGTCTAATGAATTGAACTTAATATTAATGCATGTAATTTTATAGTGATAATTTGTATTTTAAAGACTATTTTTAAATTTTTCATCCTTCACGTACTAACTAAACCACAATATTCATAACAGACCATTTTTCAGGATCAGAGGCTGTTGCAGTGAGTGAAGTAAATAAGTCAATACCTTTATTTGCTCTTCATATTCACTAATTCTCGTGGGGTTTTGTTTGCTTGTTTACTTTCCTTTTCCAGATTGGTTATCCTGACTAGAAAGATATGAAAGAATACACACTCCTTCTCTTCTTGGCTTTGTGCTCTGCCAAATCTCTCACCGGTCCTTCATATTTCACACTAAAGAATATGATGCTCCAAGACATGGAAGACGATGATGATGATGACGATGATGACAACTCTCTATTTCCAACCACTGAACCAATTATGCCACTAATTCCTTTTGACTTGTTCCCAACATGCCCCTTTGGATGCCAGTGCTACGTGAGGGTAGTCCACTGCTCTGACCTAGGTGAGAATGAATCTGTGCCTGTTCTCCACAAGACTTTCCTTTGGAGGATTTGTCTTTTAAAAGATGAATTCCACAGCTCCATAAAGTGCACACATCCACATATTCCTGTACTAGTCATTTTCAAAAGGAGCTTAACATGTTTGCCATTAGGATTGCAAACCATATCTAATTTGTGTTCAGCACTTTCTGCAACATAAATGTATTCCCAGTCCATGTTCATCAGTTTAGAAAATGAAAAAGCTGCTACAGCCACCTTCCACTAGCAGTGACTTCTATGGATAACAACATCAAATGGAAAGGCATTTGGAATACTTAACAGAAGTGGTTAACTGAACGCTGATCAGGGTTAGTAAATACAGAATAATCTGCACAGCTTTTTATCCCCTACAAAAACACTCACAGAAAGTGAGAATGCTTATATATACATTTCAATTACACTTTCACCTGTTTCTTTTACTTGCATGAAGTTCTATCCAAACAGAGGGGTACAAACATTGGCTGTATCTTCTCTGTTTGCATTAGAGGAACTTTTAGTCCCCTCTCTCAAAAAGGAATTATTTAATTCTTAACCACAAAGCAACAGGTCAAATGACAAGAAAACAAAGCAACACAAATCATAAGGAAGCTTAATGTGAGCACATGACTGGGATACAAACTATACACTCCACTAAAGTGCTCATCACTGTTAACACTCCAGCTGAAGGCAAATCTGCTCCTGTCACTGCTGCAGATACATCCTGGTCCCTAACTATGAATTCATTATTAATTACTCCAATTTGAATTAGTGCCCACTGAAGTCTTCCCATGAGTCAAGGCAATCATGGACTGTGGTCCTGCCACAAGCACAGTGACAACGACATTTGTTCTCGTTGTAGCCCTGCTACCCTCCTAAACGTCACCCTGGACTCCTCATGGCTTAGAAACATCAACTGCTGGGGTTTTTAAAATGTGTCATACTTAAGGAATCCAAATAAAGTTTGCTGACAGCAGCAAACTGTGGTTATTGCATCTGGTCTGCAGATTGCACACCACTTTACAGAATTTCATTTAGAGGCAAAAAAACCATTAATAGACTTCGTCTTTAACTGCAACCTAATAATTTTGGAATAACTGCTAATAAAATGGACAGCATTTCATGCACCAGCATTTCACCGAAAAGGAAGTTACTATCCCTGCTAAGGCTTTTGTGCTGACTCAGGATCTCAGATGGCCTGAACTGCAGTGGGTTTGTAACTGAACAGAGAACTGAATTGGGGAATTTATACCCCTGGCAAGGAAGGTCAGTGAGACCATCCTTTGCCCATAACTCTCAGCCCTGCCATTCACTGTGTGGCTCTTTAGGCAACCCCCCCACTGCGACAGACAGGACAGTGCAGAGGCCCAGGGGAGCTCTCGAGCACTGAGCAGAAACCCCTAAAGCCACAGCCCTGGCCCCAGGAGGGAACCACTGCCCTGGATCCTCTGAGGGCTCCTGTCTCCCCAGGATGAAGCAGTTTCCCTGGAGGACAACCTGTGCTCTGAGGTTTATTTCCCAGATGCAGAGAACCTGAAATGAGCAAGCCCCATTGAGGCTTTCCTGATCACAGGCACAAGCAGTTCCTCCCAAAACCATCCACACAGGCTTGTGGGTATATTCTTACATCATTAGTTCCTCTCATGTCCAAAAACTCCCTTCTACCCTTTGCTCTATGTCTGTTTGTGTTTTCTTTCCCACCATAACCATCGAAAATCGTGCTGTGTTTTGCTGTTTAGCATTCCATTTCTTTGCACTCCCATGCAGGCACACAATGTTTCTGTTTATGTCACCTATACAGGCTTGACATCAATTCCTCGCAACATCCCACCGGATACTCGGATGATCGACCTTCAGAACAACAAAATTAAAGAGGTCAAGGAAAAGGATCTCCAAGGACTCACATCACTCTATGTAAGCCTCTTTCCCAAGTTTGAAATCTTACTTAGCAACCTGAAATATTCCCATACTTTCAAAATACAAATGGTATTTTCCTTTTCCAACAGTATAGATGAAAATACAGTCTAATGCCTGTGCATTTGACTGCTCCCAATAGCAAGGAGCAAATACCTTTTGAGTTGTAAGAACTACTTTGTGCAATACCCAGAAAATTACCATATGCACCTCACCAAAGAGATTCTCAAGATTTTTCAGTGCTTAGCGTGCACACAAACCTTCCTTACATTTTAAAGGCTGCAAGATAAGAGCTCCTTTTTTATCAGCTTAGCTGGAAAATGGTAGAAAGAACTTAAACTCACACAAGAACTAGAATGATGCTTTCTGAGGGTATTTTCAAACAACTAACACATATAGCACTGAAACTTGTTACAAATTCAGTTGACCTGAACAGAAAACAGACCAACACTGAATTACTGAAAAGTCAGGGGCTTTACTACTAATTTTTACACACTCACACATACCCATCGAGACAGGTTTTGAAACAAGTATCTGATAAATCCAGATATTTACAGTACACAACAATATCTTTTCATAATGAAAGAAAATAAGAAAGTTTCAGAGGACTGGAAAGGTAGATTAAATCTGCTTTGGAATACTTAGTTCTATGAGAAGTCACTCTAGATCCAGTATGAACAAATACAGACAAATTCAAAATTTTCACTGTAAAATGACAAATCCATCCCATAATTTACAACAAATTAACAGCAGTCTATTCTCCTTTAGAAAGACATGAAACACACAATAAACTAAGGAACATTCCTAACACATTAGGAAGGAATTCTTCCCTGTGAGGGTGGGCAGATCTCAATACAGAGTGACCAGAGATGTTGTGGCTGCCCCATCCCTGGAAGTGTCCCAGGCCAGGTCGGATGGGGCTTGGAGCAGGCTGGGACAGTGGGAGGTGCCCCTGCCCATGGCAGGGAGCAGAACGAGATGATCTTTAAGGTCCTTTGCAATCCAAACCATTCTGGGATTCTAGAACTCTATAAAACAAATCCTTTCAATCATATTTGATTTCCGAGCAAGATGTGAAATTTAACCAGATCAAAGTGTTTATGAACGAGCTTGTTAATTATTATGGCTTAAGCTAGGACAGGAGAAATAGGAATCTCATAAATTCCTAGTTAACCACAAAGCATTTCCCATTCCCCTTGTCTCAGGTTTGAGTACAGAATGGCCTTACCAAGGGAGGGGTAAACACAAAAACTGTGGTTTACATTCTGCATAGAACATCTTATAGAAACTGATGTCCAGTGCCTGAGGAAGTCACTGGAACCCATCAGCAATCACCACATTATATATCAGAGTCACCACTTAATTATATGATAATTGAGCTGCTCTGCATTTTCTCCTCAGTTCTTTTCTGGCAAGGCCTAACAACATTTTTACTGAGAGTAAAGTTTACTTTGTACAACTTGGCTGAGTCCTGGAGTCTACTTAGCAAAGGCACAGATGGCAACTTGGATTAGGAAGGAGCATTTCCTGTTTATTTCCTTAAGCTAACCTCATTTTTTTTCCTGGAAAAAAGGATGAATTCTGGTTTGCTCTACCATTTTTTCCCCACAATTCCTGAGAGGAGATGATTTACCAACAGCTCCAAGAATTAAAAAAAGGAATTAAAATGAATAGTCTGAGTATGGAAATGCAGAAATATGCTTTGACATAAAAAAATCATTTCATATTTTGTTATCCGTGGTAGCTCATTACAAGTTCTCTGATAACAAATAGCAAAGAGGAACAAAAATCTACCTCAAAAGGACTTGTGCACAGTACAGGAGAGAGAGGCTTAAATTCACAGAAGTTGGAAAGCTATGACAAATAAGATATAAACTCCTGTGTCATAAGAGACATTAACACATAAAAAACACAGATTAAAAGCCTGACTTTGATTTTGCTGAGTTATTCTGAAACAAAATATGAAGTTCTTAGTTTTGAGAATTTATCTGCATTGAGAAACAACAACAAAGTATATAACCCCACACAATCCCCAAAAGTATTTGAATACAGTGTTTTGCACTCAGTTCTTATGATCCATTGGCACCTTGTTGGCTCTGACTAGTTTGTCTTTATTTTCTACCTGATGCTTCAGATTTTCATGTTCTATTTTGTTTTTCACAATCAACTGAAATGCCCAAAGTATAAACCAAGTGCTAAAGTTTGGCATGATGGAAAAACAAAGCACCTAAAATACTTAATTGCTGAATTATATATCAAATTCACGATTTAAAATTCATAATCATGACATTCCTGTATAAAGAAATCTTTCTAAAGCTCTGCCCATGTCTCACAGGCACTGGCTTTGAACAACAATAAAATATACAAGATCCATCCCAACGCCTTTCAATCCACAAAGAGGCTCCGGCGACTGTATCTGTCCCACAACCAGCTCACTGAGATCCCACCAAACCTACCCAGGACTTTGGCAGAGCTCAGAATTCATGCTAATAAGGTTAAGAAAATCCCCAAGGATGTATTTAAAGGAATGAAGTCCCTACATGTTTTAGGTAAGTCCAATTAAGTAGAACAGAAAATGTCTTTACCAAAAATGTCTTAACTAAAAATGTCTACTATATAGAATTTCCAGTCCTATGTACAGTTTCCTCTCAAAGAGATATCCATGCTGTGGGAAATATCTTTCCCAATTTAAATTCCCTGTGAATTTGGGTAACCCTGCAAGCCAAGTTAAACAAGTTAATTCCCCAAGAGCTGTGACCCCTCAGAATTAGTGATCAAAGCTAAACATTAACTTGTGCTTAGAACATCAGAAGTCAAAAATAAAATTAATTCACAAAATTCCTATGCCATAAATGCTTTTCTTTTCCCCCCTTGGACAGAAATGAGTGCAAACCCTCTCAACAATGATGGAATAGAGCCTGGGGCTTTCGAAGGAGTAAATATCTATCATATAAGAATTGCAGAAGCCAAGTTAACTTCCATTCCTAAAGGTAGGCTTTACCTTTTCTATTTTCCTTATATCAGTATACTCCTAAACAAAATGCTTTAACATCCATACTATTATTAAACTCCTAAATCTTGTTTTGTATTTTCATTACTACCAAACCACCTCCTACCTTATTTCTCTTTTTGAAGTCAGCAGCCAAGTCCACATCCCCAAAGAGTGAACACACACACAGACACACACACAGTGCACAAGGCTCCCCCTCCTGCCTTTCCCCTGCCAGGGGGTCTGCTCCTCTCACAGTCATCCAGAGACTCCTCTAGGGAGCAACAATGCAAAGAAATTAACAATAAAATGTCACTTCACATCTTTCACACATCAGCCTCTCAAAAACCGTTACAAAGAAAGGATAAACCCCCGGTACTTGATTTTGGTCAGAAGGAATAGAGGATTCCAACTTCCCTTATGGATTTAAAGTGCAACTTCACATTTTCTAACTTTAATTTTTAATGTTTCAAGTCGCTCTGTAGCTCAGATGTGTTGCGTAATAAATGTAACTACCTTAATGCAAAATCCAATGTGGCATTTTATACACATTTTGATGGGGTTTTGCTAAGTAAAACTTAATATGAACATTTAATTAAATGCAAGAAAACAGACTACAAAATCAAATCACTCCTTCATACAAAAAAATTTAACTTGTGATTTGGAGGTAGCAATAAATTAAAACACTAACTTGACAATTCACTGACCTCCACACACAAAAAAGTAGCATGAAGGAATTCAGTACAAAACCCCAGCTGCATTTTCTGTACGTCAGTGTGGTATTTTACCAAATTATCATGTTTTTCAACTGCTCAAAACTCCTAGTTAAGAGAAAAAGGGAGGAGACAAAGCATAACACTGTGTGTTACATCGTGCTTTAACTTACAGGGAAACGAAATGTTGGCCTCTGTATTTATTTTGGATCATTCAGATAAAGAACTTGTTTCTTATTCCATTTAATCTCTTCCTGCATTCATACACACACACACACACATATATACAGAAGCATCACTGTAGAGGAAACACTAAAAAAACCCCCAACAACAAACAAAACCAACCCACCCCAATTGTTCAGGTAACTTTAAGATAAGAAACTACCTGGCTGCCTAAGGTAACACTCCCTAACACAAAAATACCCCAAAACACTCTTCTAGTACCACTAAAATGCCATCTCCTGTCAGTTAGCACAAAAACCCATACATAAAATGACTCCAATTTTTGCCTTTGATACAGAGAAATCTCCTATAAGGAAACACATCATGATGTCCAATATGTGGTGTCAGACACACAAACAAATCAAAACCAAACAGGATTTCATGGTGAACTCATTCCCTAAAAATGGAAACTAAATCTGTCTGCAAACGTTACAATGGCAAAAAGATTTAAAAGTATAAGTTATAAAATGCACCTAAACTCTGCAAAGGACAGGTGGGTGCTCTCTCCTCTTGTTATCCTAACTTGGACACTGGCAGCACGTGGAGCTGTGAGCTGGAATGCCAGCTGGGAAAGAGCCAAGGCAAACAAACACAGAGGGGAGAGTGCCAGCTGGAGCACAGCAGGTTGGGAAGCAGCTCATTCCTGCGGCACTGCAGGCTCTCCCAGCACTCGGGAACAGGAATTGCTCGGTGTCGGGTGCCATCTAGACAGAGGCTGTAAAACAGCCTGAGACCAGCAAACAGAAATTCAAACTTGTGATGATCTTTCTTTGCCTTTGCTAAAATGATATAGTGGAAGGGAAGGATTTACCACCTCCTGCTCCGTTCATTGGCAGTTCTGAATTTGGAGTTTTTGGAAATACAAGAGAAAGTATTCTGGTGTGGGAAAGTGCCTATCAAACATCTCATTTAGCTGAGAGGATTCCCAAAGCTTTCCTCCCAGATCAATCCCAGCAGCTGAAACAGCACAACTGTTACACCATAGAGGAAAAACTACAGGTCTTCAAAAATCCTTCCCTGGTTCCACAGGAAGAGGGGTTTGACTACCAGCCCTGAGACAGCTGCACACAACACACAATTTACATCTTTGACAAGTTAACCAGAAGCACGTGAGTGAGAGTTGTTATCAAGGAAGCCAGGAAATACACCAAATTCTGGAACTGAAATCTTCAAATTAGTATATGCACTTTCATATCTTATTTAAAAAAATACTATTTTCAACCAAATTATGTTGATTTTTTTTAATTAACTTACTTGTATCTAATATCCATTTCTTTGATGCAGACAACCTCCCCAAGATTCCTCACTCAATTCTAAACACAAAGGAAAGAAACTATTTGGAATATAATAAATATTCCGACAAAATTGAGCTGGTTCATTTTTCTCACACTGTGCATTTGTTTTTCATCAGGTTTGCCCTCCAGTCTACTGGAGCTTCATTTAGATGACAACAAGATCACAGGAATCGAACTGGAGGATTTTAACCGTTACAAAGATCTTCAAAGGTAACATTTCCATCCAGAATGCTTTTATTTGCTAAAATGTCACACTTGAAAGCATCTCCTATTTGAAACTTCTCTTGTTAATAGGAGAAAAGATAATTAGAAGTTTTAAGTGTTTTAGTAAGAACTGCTGTCAGTAAGTCCAAGCTTAAAAAAACAACCCCCAAAAAACACGTTAGCCTTGTTTTGTCGACAGCTTGCAACAGAAAAGATAAGAACAGCAGCTGAATACAAAATGTAACAATCAAATTCTTATAATTCTTAAAAATTTATTCTCATAAATACAGTAGCTGGTAAAGGAAAAAAATTGGTAACTGTTCCCAAATGTGATGGGGTTTAAGGAAAAACGTCTGTTTCTGAGGAATGTACCAGTGATGTGGGACCAGAGAAGGGAGTTCTCTCTGGGAAGCTCAGTTAAGAATTCTGAAAATACAGCTGAGCAGCACTGAATTTTGGATTTGGTGATAGAAACTACTGTCAAAGAGGAACTGCCTTTAGATACCAACTTCAGTTTCTGAAGACATCAGGAAAGAATGGAGGGATGGGCAGAAGGAGCAATTCCACCTGTTCCTCCATCTTCTGACCCACCTTCCCAGCAATGTAGGCTGAAGTCTTACAGCAAGGAAGCAAACGAAGGAAAACATGAAAGCAGGAAAGAAGGTAGTCCTGCTTAGTAAAAGCTTAATATTTTAAAAATAAGCTATATACTAAAACCCCCTTTCTTTACAAGGCTTGCTTTTTGGCTACTTCTTGGAACAGCACTTTTTATTAATGTGACTATACTTTGTAGCTTTACTGCTTGATAAAAGGGTACAATTTATTTCACAGGCAGCTTGATTGAGGTTTACCATTTAGACTCTTGCCACTATAATTAGGAAGACTGCATGCAAAATTGAACAATTGCTCACATCAGTCTGAGATCAGCTGAGAGCTAATCTCCTTTAAGTGGAGATTACATTAAGAAGTAAAAAATATTTGTTAGATCAGTTACGTGGTTTTTCCTATCAGAGATAAGATTTCATCATCCTCCCCCAGTTCTTTTCTTCCCTTATGTTTATTCCTGTGTATTTCAATCTTCAAAAATAAAGGATGCACTTCCCAATTAGTCTTTAATTAAATGTTCCTTGTACTGTTTCTAGGCTGGGCCTTGGGAATAATAAAATCAAAGATGTGGAAAACGGAAGTTTTGCCAACATCCCAAGTATACGTGAAATCCACCTGGAAAAAAATAAGCTGAAGAAGGTTCCTCCTGGATTACCTGAACTGAAATATCTGCAGGTCATACACTGAATTTAACAGAAAGCTCCAGTGGTTCTAAGTTGTCTGACTTCCACCCTGCCACAGGGATTAGGGCACAACCAAAAGGCACAATTGACACATATATTTTGACTTGATCCTCCTACCAGGAAAACCTGAAATCACATTTGCTTATTAAAGAAATAAAATCAAAGGAATACTTCCTGGGGGTGGCGGGGAAAGGACAGTAATGTGCTACACCCAGAAAATGTTTTCAGAAAGATTGTTATGGATTTATCATAGTTTCCATATTAGTAACCCAGAGTGGAAATTTTTCCACTTCCACACTGAAAAGTTTTAAATCCAAAGTAAACTATTTATAAAGATGAAATGATGAGATAAAATATTAAAAATTGTATTCAGAACTAGACAGATTCGTCAAGAAAATGCTTCCAAAACACTGTTTCCTGAATTCTGGAATAGCAATTAAAATAATATCTGTTTTATAAGATTACATAAACCTTGGGATCCTGAGCAGAACAAGGTTTGGGGACACATGAAGAGATGCACAAGTGACAGAGCACGCAATAAGCTACTTGGCAAAGGCTTTTCTCTCTGACTTTCTTTTTTTTTTCCATTTCTCATTTGACTTCCAAGTAAAGGAAAATATTTTTAGCAAAGATAAATACATGTACATACATATATATATATGAGCAAAGATGCAATTAAAAGCCATGGTACTATCAGGTCACTGTCTCTAAACTAGAATGTATTTTCATAACCTGTTAAGTGAGATAATGGCAGGTTTCATATCATGAACAGACAAAAAGCCTTTAAAAGTTTTTGGCAATATTTTCTTGCAACTTTAAGAGGAATATGTCCTTCAATGTTTTACTACCCACAGAATTTGATGCAGTCTGAACACTAAAAAGTAGGATTCAAGATTTATCATATGCTTCAAGCTTAATAGGAATTCTCTTTTTATCTGCAACAATACAAATAAATAAAGAAATACACACACAACCAACCAAACCCAAATATGAACTTACAGTGTAATGTAAAGTTAGATATACAAAGAATTACTTTGTTGCTGTACATTATTTCACTTAAACTCTAAACTTTACTATTACAAGTCCTTTTATTTACTAATTTCAGCTAAATCAGCATTGGCCTGACCTGTTCCTATAACCTCACCAACAAATCTCACTCAGTTCTCGAGACTGCTGCATAAAATCTATGAAATCCCTAAAGATCCGCATTATAGGAGAACATAATACAGCATCATTATAATTCCTATTACAAAAGAACATAAAATTGCACTTTTCTTAGAGAGTTCCTTAAGAACAGAGTGCAATTATTCTGAGAACACGCTGACAAAACTCCAATGACTTTTCTTTGTGGGAGAGACTGTGGCAGGAACAAGATTTCTGAAAAGCCTTTAACACAGATTTTTAACTCCTGTTCCTACTAAGGTCTGCATTGAATTGATCTGAGAGCAAAGCCATGTGCCAAACCCCCTGATTATGCACTAATTGCCGCATTCTGTTCTGTTTTATTTTGTCCCTATCCTGCAGGTCGTGTTCCTTCATTCCAACCACATCGCCAAACTGGGAGTGAACGATTTCTGCCCGTCGGGCCGGAGGAAGAAGAAGGCTCTGTACAGCGGCATCAGCCTCTTCAACAACCCCGTCAAGACCTGGGAGGTGCAGCCCTCGACCTTCCGCTGCATCGTGGCCAGGAACAGCGTCCAGCTCGGCAACTTCCTCAAGTGAGCCCCGAGCCCGGCACATCAAAGAGCAACTTGGCCAAAGCAGTTCTACAATACTTGAAATTTGCAGGAAAGTGCTAATTTTACACTATTTAACCGTTTACAAAGTATTTGCTATGTCAGAGGTAATTAGATACGATATGTTAAGGAGGATCCATTGCATTTGACAATGTTCAATCTACATTTGAATAATTTAAACAAAAGTCTTTATATCTTACAGAAGAATTCTTGGAAGTGGAACTGGAAACTGTATTTGATGTTTCCTATTGTAGATGTTAAATTCTTTCCTTAAATCATGTAGTATTAACATACTTTTTCTTTCAAATAAATTCTAGAAATCATGAGGAAATGACTTTTTCCTCAGTAAGGACCTTTTCCTCTCCTAAAGTATTGTAAAAAAAGTTGCAGAAAAAAATTATCAGACTTCAAGGACATCTTCTTGCATCATTTTTGATAATGAGCAAAGATGCAATTAAAAGCCACGGTATTATCAGGTCACTGTCTCTAAATTAGAATATATTTTTATAACCTGTTAAGTGAGATAATGGCAGGTTTCATATCATGAACAGACAAAAAGCCTTTAAAAGTTTTTGGCAATTTTTTCTTGCAACTTTAAAAGGAAAACGTCCTTCAATGTTTTACTACCCACAGAATTTGATGCAGTCTGAACATTAAAAAGTAGGATTCAAGATTTATCATATGCTTCAAGCTTAATAGGAATTCTCTTTTATCTGTAACAACTGTAATCGTGTTTCTCATTTTATTTTCTCCTCTTTCATATTCTGACACCACACGGGTTACGAATCCCTCCCAGTGTAAGCACCTTACAACTGCCGACCGCAAGCAGCTGGAACTCCCTGCCCTGCCCCTCCTGTGCAGGGCAGCCACAGAATTCTCAATACTGACAGTACTGTATAAAATGGGTATTTTATATATTTAGTGTATATTTGCTATTGGGATTCAAGATAAATTAAATAAACTTATAGAACACCTGCATTTGTATACTTGATTGCATGACAGCTCACGTCAAAACATTCAGAGACTACAACGAAGCACTTTCCTGACTCTTCTCTGGATACTTCCTCTGGTCTTCCTTTTCCCAAATCTACACACCTTACAGATCATTTATCACTGCTGTTCTGCACAAAGGTAAAAATCCAGTGCTGTACTTGAAGCAGTTGTGGGAAATGCACAGACTGGCTGGAGAGAATATACCACAAAGAAATCAATTCCCAATCTCAAGCCTTTCTAACCACCTTCCTAAAATACATTATGCAATAAACATCAGGTCTAATATCTGATTTTTTTTCCATATGCTGAGCTGTTGAGCCCCAAACCTGTTGTAACCACCAAGCTGTTGAGCCCCAAAGCCACATGCAGAGAGGAGGGAGAGCACAAACAGGGGAGGCTCTCACTGGAGAACATTTTCTGCAAACAGAAGTTCTGTACAGCACTTCAAGGCAGAATAAAAACAAAACATTAACCGAACACAAACCCCTGAATGTGAAGATCACCAAGAATCCTTTTATTCCTGGCTTCTGAGATGTTTCTAAGGAGTGCATTTCCTAGCAAATACCAGCCTTCCATTAACAACAGGCCACTTGCCTCATAGAGCCACAAACAGCTCCTAACCCCATCCCAGAGACACAAGGCTTGGTTGGCAACAAGCAGCTGTGCAAGGGGAAATGGAAGGTTGGAAATAAATGCCCATTCTTATCTAGTAACAGCTAAAAAGCTGAAATCCACGAAAGGTTTGTTCACTCTTATAAAGTTTGCTATCAAACAGGCAAATAAAGGATGAGGCAGGAAAATTTGTAGGTAACCACAGAGTAATCAAGAGCCAAAAACGATGTGAGTGACTTCCAGAGGAAAAGAGTGGCCAAGTAGTAACATGGAAGAAAAAGTAAATAAATTCTAAAGATGGTGAAGATGAAAATTTCCAAGTTTTCATTTTTGTAGTTAAGTTTTCACCTTGAGTAAGTGGGATAAAGATGGACTTCAGTCAAATCTTCAGTTGAAAGCACAACAAAGAGCAAGTACAATGCTAATACATAGAATAGATAAGAAGAAAATCATTACATCTATATGAATCACCAGTTTAAATATATTGTTAAACACTCATGCTGTACTAGTTACATCATTTCAGCAAGGACAACACATGTTCAATGACCCTCCACGATTTTCAGCTATTGCTCTTCAGCTGGTATTTGTGGGTAATAATAACAACCAAAATACACACTTTGCATCTTTGGCAGCCTTGGCCACACACGCAGGTGGGTGTCACAATAACACACAAACACTGCAATATAAAATGCACCTTACTCAGTCCCAGTAATTGTCTCTGAACATGGACAGCAATGCAATTAACAGAAGAGTCACTAACTAATGATAACACACTGGTGTTCAGTGGTTTTCCCACAGGACAAGGCAGCTCAGTATCAGCAGATGGGGAGAAACTCTGCCAAGAAATCACCTCCACCTTTATGTTCTCCCCAAGTGTTACAGGAAAAGGAAAGAGATTTGACACAAACCCTTCTAAGAGTCTGTTCTTATTCCTCATACAAGTAACTACATTCCTCTAATAAAGAATTAATAATTTTCCATCTAAGCTTTCCAAACTTGAAAGGGCTCGTCTCTTCTGAGAATCTACCAGGTCCCTACAAGACAGTGAGTAAATCCCACCAGAGGATGGCAGCCTGTTATTACCAATTGAGGGGAAAGGCATTCCAAAGAATAAATAACAGGCTGTTACTGCACAGTGAGAGCCCACTGAACACCACAAATACTGAGCAGGGTGGCCTGTTTGAGTACTAAAGTACTATTTAAGCACTTCTAACCACCGAGTTCTATGCCTTGCTCTAAACCACTAATGGACCAAGGGATTAGTTAATCTTATCCTTTCCAGGTCTTCTCCCTGTCTCTGATCAGTATCAACATATGCAATCCAATACTTCAAACACAGCAATACAAAGAAAATGCATTAGCAGACATACATATAACAGCTAACTTAATAAAATACAGAAAGTTTAAAAAATATAAGATATTACTAAATCATGATTTTAACTTGCACCATCAGCTGTGGCAAGAACATACCAGGTAAATGAAAACATACATGAATTTCTTTCATATCCACACTGAAGTGCCAAACAAACCAAACCATAATTCTGACACATCACACCATTCCAGTTTGAGATGTTTGCTCTGCAAGCAAGATACTTAAAGGATAATAGTTTTTAAAGATACCTACACCACACAACCCTCAATCACCAACTACAAAGTCCAATTTCACCTCATATCCTTAATCTTCTTTATTTCCTTCACAATAATGTATCCATAGGTTCAACATATGGGCTCAGAATCAACTGGTTGGCCACACACGAATGTATGAAATCCACAGATTACCTAAGTGCTTTCTCTTGCTTCTAAACAAGTTAAAGAAGGTGAAAAAGTGTTGATTTTATTTCCTTTTTTTTCAGTATTAACAGTCTCTCTCTCCTCTGCCCAGCACAAAACCTGCAGGACCCCAGGGTATCAGACAAATGGACAGAAGTGCCCCCCGTGGTCCGGGTGACAGGGCAGGTCACCCTCAGCAAGGCCACTGATGACCCAAAAGTGCCAGGGGCGTGACAGGGCCCTCTGGGGTTGTGCTGCTGCAGAAATGGCCAACAGGAACTCGTGCAAAGGCAAGGCCAAAGTCCTGTACCTGCTGAGGAATAACCTTGTGCACTGGTCACTGCTGGGTGGCCTGGAGAGCAGCTTTGCAGAGAAGGACCTGGGGACCAAGTTGGACATGAGCCAGCAACGTGTCCTTGTAGCAAGACAGACAAGAGCATCCTGGGCTGCCTTAGAAGGGTAAGGATAACCTCTTCATTCCCAGAGCTGCTGTCACTAAGTTATTCCATGAACCAAGAAGCTACAAAAGCCTGGATTCCTATGGACTTGAGTCCTACAAACCTCAGGTTCTTCCAGCTGGTCTCTACATCACACCAAACCATTTGTGTGGCTGCCAAGGGGTTACTCAACCGCTCTGTTCCCTCTTCCATCTGGCTGCTCACTCTGAGCAGGAGGGTTTGGAACTGTCCCTTCCTCAGCTGAAGGACCTCTCTGGAGCACTTCCCTCTGCCCAGCTGCTATTTTTCACAAGTTAGTAACAAATATATAAATATTGCCCTCTATACTGTGTCAAATTTGGCTATAATTGCCAGTGACGATTAAAAGGTATCAAGCTGAATAAGTGACAAAAATAAATGATTCCTTTCTTTAAGAAATCAAAAAGTGAATGTCTGGCTGTTTCCAACACAGCTGAAACTTCCAAAACGTTTCACATGACTGTCCCATCACGAATTCCTGCACCTGCATTTCCCAAAAGTGAGAGAAATGACTCAGAGCAGACCACTAGAAAAACTTATATAAACTAATATATACAAATTTTTAACCATTCATATGGGTTTGATAAAGTGGAGAAACATTTCAGCCACTAAACCAGTATATGCACAGCAAATCTGATACAACTTCACTCTTAAGCAATTTTTACACCAGCTAATGTAATTTGCAAAAGGCATTTACCAATGTCCTAAGAAGCAATTGCTGTTGTGCCTGGAAGACAGCAATTACCAACATTTAACTAAGTACCATACTCATTCAATTCCCAGTTAAAAATATTTATCCAGAAAACTACAGTACACCTCAACAGGCAAAAGAAACTAAATAGAAATTCATATTTTCTTTGCATTATGATCAGATTTTAACAGCAACATGACAATAAAGCAATGGAAAACTAAAAATCATGAAACTGTGTTCTGAAGTCTATTTTTTTTCTCTCAGTGTTTAGAATTTAATGCTGCTTTTTGGGTTTGTGTTGGGACTTTTTCCCCCCCCTCCTTTCTGGGGAGACTAGAGATTTCAGAACAAAGCTGCTAATAGGAAACATATGGAAAAGTCCTGGAGTAAATGAAAATCTGACTGTAATTCCAAATGCCACGTATCACATACCACTAAATTATCTGCTAAGATAAATGCAAGATTTACTCTCTGAACTCGATGAATCACGTGAGATGGAAGACAAGTATTAAATAAACAGAAAGGTTTTCAGGATATTTAAGAGACTTCCAAAAGTAATCAATACTTTGAACTGGGTTGGGATGTTTCTAAAAGTTTGTGTGAGCCAATAAAAGATTGGCTCAACAGGACACGCTGCCAACAGACAGACTTGCCCCAGCTTTTCCTATAAAATAGGAGCAGTCCAAGTGAACAATGTGACTCTGGATTTAACCATTGTGCTGCTGTCACTGCAGTGGGAGCAACACTCAGCCAGGCTTCCCTGGGCACAAACACTCCTTCTGACTCAGATCCTTGCCCAGGAGAAGTTTGAAGGCAATGAATCTCCAGCAGAGCAGGACTGTGGATGCAGTGTTGATGAGAATCTCACATTTCTGCACAAAGCCAAGCCTTGCCACAAACTCCCTGTGCAGCAGCAGGGAATTTAACAGGCCTGGATGCCCCAGAGCAGCCCCAGGTCCACAATCCCCTCTGCCCCAGTGCAGGGATTCACACAGCAAGGTTATTGCACAGGTACCACCCCCACCCACACAAAGGTTTCTGTCAGAGTCAAGGAGGCAACACTGAAATTCCTCTTCTCTCTTCACAATGACATTTGCAGGAACTATTATGGTGTTACATTCTCTGTTAAGAATGGAAAAAATCTCTGCCTGACAGGTTGCCAAAGGATGTAAAATTTCCAGAAGGGCAGAGCAGGAGCAAGTCACGGCCACAAGCATGGACTTGCCTCTTAATGCTTCAGCATGAGTTATTTCCAAGAGCTTTTTACATATAAAGACCAATGAAAATATTTTCCTTCCAGAAAAGCCCTTCACATAACACACTGACTCCTTTGTTTCTCATCTGTGGAAAAGAAAACGGGCTTGCCATTCTAAAAGATAATATTTTACCAACAATTTTGTCCTATTGAGGCCACCAAGAAGATCCAGACACTGTATTATTCTTCTTCTGTCAGCTCCAGGGTGAAATAAGGAACAGACTGAACAAGTGACTCACAGATCAGTAAAAGGGCCTGACTTTTTATCATGAAGAAAGCAAAGAAGCCAGTTATGTATTAACCTCATGAAAAGATGCCTAAATTCAGGAAATGATAAAATAATCTAGTATTCTGCAAGAACAACAAAAGCAACTGTCTACTCATTTCTCCAGCAGCAATACTGCAACACAAAGCAATTACTTGCTCATGAAAAAGTTAGTGCTTAATAGTTAGACATTAATAATTTCATTAAAACCTGCTTGGCTTTTTGGAATGCATATTTTTAATTTTTATTTTAAGCTAACACATACAGTTTCCATTTAGATGTTACCCTCCTTTAAGTTATATTTCTAATATTTTATATTGCCCCAAATACTAGATATCAGAGGGCAAAAAGAGAACTTTTATTTAACTCCATTTACAGAGTTACTAACATAGAAAGAGAAAACCAAATAACTTTCATAAATAGAGCAAAGTAAATGTCAGGATAACAGTACAACACCTTGCCCCACATTCCCATACTGCATAATGCTGTTCTTTAACAGCAACCATGTAATATGGTTCATGTAATATGTAATAGCCATGTAATATGATGAACTTTGAGATGAAAGAATCAGAGTACTTTTAGAAGTTATGTTCCATGCAAACACCTAAACTGGTAGTAAATATGTTCTCCCTGACAACTCCTATGTAGTGGCCTGTAAATCTGGCACATTTGATATGAAGATAAAGTCTGTTGTGATGCTGTGCAGAAGGAAACATCCTTCAAACCTCACACTGCCACAGCCAGATGCCATAAAGCACTTCCTTAAACGATATGCCAAGAGATGCCTTATTTGTCATGTCAGGACCACAGTTAACAATTAGCATTTACAAACCCACAGTCTTTTATTTCAGGAAAGCAGAATATAAATCTGATTTAAACCCAATCTTCCACATCCCTCTTACTGCTTTCATCTAACAGATGGAAGAAAAATACTCATTACTCTTTATAAAAACCTTGTATTGTTACTTATGATAAAGCCACAAACAGTGAGTATTTTAAAAATATAAAATGTTTCTTACCATACTAACTAAAAATCTCTGTGCTGTTTTCCTTAAGCACGTTCCATTGGAGCACACATATGTAAGGGAATATTTCATTACTCCTGTTTCAGGAATGCTTTGCCTTAGCAACACTGTGTATTATGGATGAACACTGCTTCTAGTGCCTTGTGCCTGCACAGAAAGGGTAGTGTGTGCTTCCCACAGTTCCCTCCCAAAATCAGAATGCACAGGAGGAACCCGAGAAGAGGAGAAAATGTGAGCATGGAAAACACATCTGTTAGACGTGCAATTGCTTCATAAAGTAACTGTTCTCTCTCTCTAAAAAGTGCCTTTCCACTCAAGCTTTTCACTGTGGCTGAACCCAGGATCTGGTTCACTCCTTACCCCTTCTGAACAATTACCCCACTCCCTCTCTGGGGCTGCTTCCATAATACAGACTCATTGAGAGGTTTCTGCAAAGAGAGAAGTGTCTGGCAAAGATGTGAAGGGAGTTCTGGACAGCTGTCCTGCAGTCATAGATAATACTGACATTTTTAAGGCAGCTACTACTATCAGCTCAATTCTCACAGAGTTTAACCTAATCACTCAAAACACAGGTTTCATGCCATCCCT
>JAOXXN010000175.1:3436811-3459400 GCA_026770055.1 Myrmophylax atrothorax | reverse complement strand
GTCCCAGACCAGGTTGGACAGGGGTTGGAGCCACCTGGGCTTGTGGGAGGTGTCCCTGCCCATGGCAGGGGGTGGAACGAGATGGTCTTTAAGGTCCCTTCCAACCCAAACCCTTCTATGATTCTGTGAATTCTGATTTAAGTGTGAACCCTCCTCAAGTCCTTACCACAAGACCTTTGAAGGATCTCAGAACAGCTAATGATAGAAGAAGCAGAAGACTTCCAGCCACAGTGATTGAGCAAAAATGAGACCCTCTCTCAGCTCTGCCAAGAAGAGGCTGTGACCTACATAGAGAAACACATTTTATTACCTGCCATGAATCAAGAGTCACGTTTATTCTATATATCAGGCAGAATACGGGTGCATGCACAAGCATCTCTCCCATAACAGTGTCAAAGAAAACCCAAACAAAATGGAGATAAAAATGGAGAGTAGCTAAAAGAAATATTTGTTTCCTTATCAGACAATGTGCCAGGGTACCAATGAATGACCTGGTGTTTCCGTGAGTCTCCAAGTCACAGATTCTGCAGGCCATAAATGCAAGGCTGGCTGTGATACCGTAAGGCCTTGTGCTAAAAGGAGAGGATTTATTATTTACAAGAAAGGTGAGGTAATAAAAATGAAGAACCAGTAAAAGGCTGATGCCCAATTTTCAGACTACTGAACAGAGCTGAAAGGCTGCCTGGCAAAATCCTCTGCACCACCAGGCTGGACAGTTGCATTTGTTTGAACATTTCTGGAGCAATAGATATTTACTACATTCTACAGTCGTTGTACAAACAAGGACCTCCACTCAAACACACTCAAAAGAGCAGAGCAGAAGCACTTTCCATCACGTACAAGGGGAAAATCTCTGCTAATGCAAAACACTTTCCTCTGCATGATCACTCAGGAATTCTTTGGCAAATAACTTAGACAACTAGTCCTTGTCTTTGCCTTAAAGTGTCTAAAAAAAAAAATAAAAGCTTTTAAGTATACAATTTGCAGGTTGGATACAAACCTGGGAACAACCTGAAGCTGCAGGCACATTTTCTAGTTCTTTCAACAAAACTGCAGGAAGTCCATAGCTATGAATTAATTAAATATGCTAATGAATAAGGTATTGATACAAATTATTACGGTAGAGTAGAATTCACAGTATCTCTTTTAGGCATCTATCAGCTTAGAACACTGAAGGCAGCAGTTCTGTTTGAAAGAAATGAAAAGGGCCTGCTTTGGAATAGACATTCAGCCTTCCTCACTTTCCTCCCTTACAAGACACCATGATTCTTTAGTTTTATTTACAGTATTTATTACTGAGTACTAGACACCTGCCACATACTGGGACTGTACTATTTATACAATTCTATGTAGGATACAAATCAGGCAAAATAGAGGTTCTATTATCTTGGAACAGCCAAAACAGGCTATATAAAAATACAAAGTATAAACAAAAGCATATTTATTAAACAAGCTATTCCATTACTAAAAATATAAGTGTCAGCTACAGCAGTGACTCTCCTCAGCAGAGATTTTCAGGGCATTTCAGAGTAATGAGACACTACTTACAACAGATAATGCTGCTTACATGAATTGTCATATCGTCTTATTATTCCAGTATTGATTGTTTATGGTTATTTGGTACTGTGGTGGTAGAAACATTACATGCTGAGGACTATTTCAATGCCTCTGCTTTAGAAAGTAAAATCCAACTATTTAAAAAAAGGAACTCTTTCCAGTAGTATTAATAATATTATCATAATACTATGACTGTAGTATCACAATCTTCTAAGGTTTTAACACCCCAATACATTCAGAAAAATGGTACAACCCTTCTGTTCTGTCAGCCTTTCAAACTCAATTATCCTTTGCTGCAAACTGATACTGTCACAGCAAAAACCCTCATGCTCAACCTTCAATTCAAAAAGTTTCAGTATTACAGATTTGAACATGCCAGGAGACTCGATACTTCGCTTTTGCAATACCAGCTGCTCATTGCACATGTTCATGCAGATGTTTAACCAACCATCTACTGAGATCAGGACTCCCTGAAGTATTGCTTCTAGATGCAGAGATGCTTCCAGTGCATTCAGCTCTGAAAATTCAGTGTATTACTGTTCATTAGCAGAAGTTACTCAACAATTGCCACTGAGATTATATTAATTCCCATGGTACAAGGTCAATAAGCTCAACTGTTTTCAGTTGCTCAACATGCTCGTCCCAGGAGCTCTTAGCAAAACAAAGCAAAACATTTAAAACAGGCTGCACAAGATGTGAATTGCCAGAGCTTTGACCTTGTAATACCACCTACTAAATGGGAAATTAGTAGAGACCACACAACAAGGTTCAGGGCAGAGGCAACAGGAAAGCCCCACACATGGCACAGCTCTGTCTTCCTTTGCTCTTTTAAACAGATTAGGTCTTGGCTCAGCTCTGCAGGACTGTTGATATGATTTGATAGCCCCTTTTCCATGACCTTTAAAAGCACACATTCACACAGGGACATGCTCTTGAAATGACTTTCCACTGGAGAGTCAAAAACATGAAGCCTGGAAGGGCTCTGGCTGGGCTGGAGGCTCTGCAAGAAGAAGCAGTTCTGGATTTGCAGAGTTATGCACTGCAGTCACTGAGCTTCCAGATGTGCCACAGGATAAATAAATCCTGCAGCCACAGCTCAGTTACCACTCAGTTACCTTTGGTGATGGCAGGCAAGGAAGTGCCTTTGCAGGCCACCTGCAGGACTCACAGACTGCAGATGGTGTGTCAGCATTTGGGGATTGCCAGTTAACACCTGGAAACTGGGATGCAAAGAGCTCCTGTGCCCGGGGTCTAACTGAAGAGCAGCCCAGCCCACATGAGACGTGCCTAAGGATGCTTCCCACTTCAGGAGCCCACAGGCTTTAAGGGGAATCAAATCGTAACATTCACAGTTCCTCGTTACATCTGACTGTGCAGTCTCTCCTCTACTGTGCAATCACTCAGAGGAACAAACCAACACCACCAGTTCTTATCTAAAACACAGAATTCTTACTGAATTGTCAACTGAGGATTTAAGATTTGAGCTTGAGGCTTTTCTTCAGACATTTGATACCAGAGAATCACCTTCGCTAAAGAACTTTCTAAGCCTGACAAGATCATGTGTCCACAACAGTCCTCAGTTCTAACTTCACCAGCTTGGCTTCATTTGAGTTCCTTTAATTCTCTGCAATCAAGATGCACTTCTTTTTCCTTTCTCTAGGCTTCATATGGACCATTCTTAGTTTTGAGGGGAGAGGGAAAAAAACCTACCAAGAAAAAACCCACCAAACAGAAGAAAACCCAAGAATCTAAACCTGTGAATATAAGGAAGAGGCAAAGGAATGTAATTTATACCTTCTGATTATCAGGGCCAGTCCCATTCACCTCAGAGCCACTGGGGATCTCTACTTTATTCTATGAATATTTTGGCTAAAATTTGGAAACCTTCAATGTGTTAGGTGGATCATACTCAACTAGCTAAACTAACCTAAATTTGTAAAATACCAGAACAGGTATCATTCTTATGCCTTCAATTCTGAAACAAAGTTGGAAAAGCTGACAAGGCTCCTAAGTTGAATGCAGTTAATGGAGATAGTGAAATTCCAAAGATTTTAATTTATGAAAAGGATCCATCCAAGCTTGGTTTAAGAAAATAAATCGGCTTGAAGCCAACCCTGAATGCCACATTGACAGACATCCTGCTTTGCAACACAACTGCATAAATAAATGATGAAACAGAATTCACAGACTCAATAGTAAAAATAAGCCCTTATGAAATATTTTTCAAAACTGAAAACCAAAACATGTTAAAAATTGAATAAATTTTCACAGCTTTTGCAACAACATGCCTTATATGAATGATGCTAAATTTAACCCTCTCATTATCCTCCTTGTAAGGAAATTCCTACATGTCAAATGAAAATGAAGATCAAACCACACAACTTGACCAAGATCACAAAGTATAGACTTGTTTGTCTCCAAGACAGCTCATGCCACAAAACAGGAACTGAACCTTAATATATCCCATGGCTAGAGCTGCATCATCTTCTGCAGCTCAAAATGCTTTAAATCAGGAGCTTTACCACAGTTTCTCAAAACAACAGACTCTCCTGCACTGCCACCATGGATTTTCAAACGCACCATGAGATTTTGTCTCTCTTAATAGCTTAAGAGACTGTGGGACACAATCAATGGTAGAAAACAACAGAAAAAATATCAGGTATGGAATTCAAATTCTAACTTTCACCTTTAGATAAAATGGTGTTATTTTTTATGTATTTCTGTTTAGAACTGTTACTAGAAAAAAGTTCCCAAAAATCTGCACTGTGTTCTTTATCTTGTGCTTAAAAAATACCCAAACTTTATAGCAGCCAATAACATTTTACTTATTGAGCATAACAAACTCGATGTTTTTTTTTAATTTCTTGCTATGAATGAATTATAATTATTCCAAAAAATTAATTCCTTTTTTGTGTAGCATTATTTGGGTTTAGTGGTATAATGTAGGTATTCACCTATTAACTGTTAATCAAGGACTATGGAGTTTTAACTTTACTCTTTCAGCCCCTCCCTGATATTCTGCACTCTACATAAATACATGACTGCTTTAGTTTACTTACAGTATTGTCAACTCCTACAATATTATTTTGGGTATGACTTCTTGTGCTTTTCTTTATATCCCAAAAGTTAGAACCATGTACAATTTTTCTTCTTAAACATCTTCTTGTCTCCAACATTAAAGGACAAGCTTGAAAAGGTTGATCAAATCATCAGAGTCATGAAGCTCAAAGACAAAAAAAAAGAAACTTACTATTGCAATAATTTTTAAAATATGATACCTCTAAGGCACTTTTTAAGAAGCATTTTTAAGAATCAGATTGTTCCTTATGAATAGATTTTGAAATAAACTTAATTCTCCTACCAAATCAAAAGCATAATTAAATGCTTTGGATAAATCATACACTTAATAAAAAAAATTTGTCTTTTTCCTCCGTTGTTTGCATATATCACATTTATTTATGTATTATGCAGCAGCAAAGGCAGATAACTGTGCCTTTTTTCTTTAATTCCTCTTAAAACCTATGAATAATATTTTCCTTGAGTAAAATGATTTATGTCTTCTGTCATACTTGCCCCTTTCATAAGATTTATGCTCCCTCTACAACAACTCAGCAAAAAAGATGTTGGAGGCTTACTGTGCATCCTGAACTTTACCATCACCTCACTGACAGCACTGTATAGCAAAAGTCCTTTGCAGGAAGAAGGCAGGACATATAAATAGTATAAAATGGAAGATGTTTATGAAAGCTCTTGTAGAGCACATTCTTTCCCTCAAATTTGGGAAAGTTAATTTTTTTACTGTTTCTTAACTTCAGCCTCAGAGGACAAACCCTTTGCAGAACTGAATCACTGCAGCTGAACCCACACTATGAACTAATAACCTCTGTAATCATTTTTGAAGTCATATTCTCTCTTTTTTTTTTTATGGGAACTGGTAACACTGAAAGAATCTTCCAAATTATTTTGAAGTGATTTTAACAAAAGGACAAATTGCTTCACAGCCTTACGACACAGCATCTACAGCAACTGATGATGTGGCACAAAGCATTTTTTTTTTATTTTACTGGCAAATCAGAAGAGGGGCCAAGGCTGTTATTTCGTGTTGCCTTCCCACAAGGCTCCTCACCACAAACTATGGCTTGGGCAGATCTTTTGTTCCTCCAGCTGTGCTAGGCTATGTCTCAGATGATTTCACCAGCACAATAACTTGCTGCCCTCTACAACTTGAACTTCACCGACTTACAGAGAGTAAGTTTTCTTGGTAAGCAGGAATAAAATGAACCAATTGTGTTATTTTTGCAGTAGGGAGTGATTCTTGCATGTCATAATTTGTAGCCTTCAGTTAGTGAACTGCTTACAGAGACAGCTACTGAGCTCCAGGCTCATTACAGATGGCAGAGAATTGTGCTTTTAAGCTTTTCTATTTTCAGCTCTGAGTATGTGGTTTATCATGTTGTGTGCATCCCACTTTGCATCTCCTGTTCTCAAGTTTCACCTGACATGACTGTTTTAGGTTAAGTTCTTAGAAATGTCTTGTGCAGTGTTAGTGCTTTGAGACGGGACCTGCAAGACCGGCAGGACAGTTACTTATCGATTACATGCTATTCTACTGCATATCAAATACACTCAGCTACAGCCAAGATACAAAATGTTCCCTCAAAATATCAGTTCTGACCTTCATGAAACCTCTGGAAGATTTTGCACTGTTCTACTTATTTCATTAAGTATTGCTGCTTTTTAAAACTTAAACTTACATGTTATTTACTTTATGACTCTCTAAAACTTAGTTTTCCTTCTCACCAACAGGTAAAAACACCCTAATTTAAATATGGGGGTTCTGAGTCAATCAGTCTTTCACCTCCTCTGGGCTGCTTTGGTCCTTTGTCAGTATGAAGATTATGATTTTGAGGATGAATACGACGAGCCAGACCACCAAATTCCGTATTATTTTAACCCAAACACACAAGCTGAGGTTCCTCACTTTCCTTTCCCAGCTGAGTGTGCCAGGGAATGCTTTTGTCCCCCAGCTTTCCCCTTATCCACGTACTGTGACCATCGGAAACTGAAGACAATACCGAATATCCCCAGTCACGTCCAACAACTTTACCTGCAGAACAACGACATCGAAGCTGTGCCTGCAGCACCGTTCAGGAATGTCACCTTCCTGAGGGAAATCAACCTCAGCTACAACAAAATTAAATTCCATATGATTGACCATGGGGTTTTTGCCAAACTTTCCAACTTAGTGCAACTTCATTTGCAACACAATGAATTGGAAGAATTTCCATCCCCGCTGCCCAGCTCTCTAGAGAGACTCCTCCTTGGCTTCAATAAGATTTCCCGTCTGCCTGGAAATGCACTGGAAGGATTACCCAACATCACCATGCTAGACCTGTGCAGTAACTTACTTGATGACTCAGTACTCAAAGAAAGGCCCTTTTCTAACATGAAAAATTTAATGCAGCTCAACTTATGCAACAACAAATTACAGACTATGCCTCCTGACCTGCCATCATCACTTATGCATCTCTCTCTTGAAAATAATTCCATTTCTTACATTCCAGAAAACTATTTCCACAGACTTCCCAAAATCATTGCTCTGAGAATGTCCCACAATAACCTGCAGAACATTCCAAGCAACACCTTTAATTTACCCAACCTCCTGGAACTTAACCTCGGACATAACAAACTGAAACAAGTATTCTACATTCCAAGAAGTTTGCAGCATTTGTATATTGAAGGCAATGAAATTGAAAGTATGTTGATGGTTAAAATTCTTTAAAAGCAAAAAACTTGGTGGATTTTGGCACTGCTTGTGGGAGGAGTGCAGGGAGAGTATTATCCCATCTCCTTCAGGATGCAGCGTAAACACATCCTCAGTCATTTGGGACCAAACTGGTAAAATTAGAGAGGATTTGATTTTACAGCTTGTCCCTAAATTGCAATTCTTTGTAAAAATTAATACCAATTTTTCATATAACAAGGTGAAAACTTTTTGAAAATTGCTTTTGATGTGGCAATTGATAAAAACATATAGACAAAAGGAATTAGGAAAATATTTCATTCACATAAAATAGTAACTACTAATTGTAGTCCTAGTAATTTTTTTCTTTACTCCAGAGCCTTATACTTTGCAAATCCCAAAACTGTTACCGCTGCCATTGACCAAACTGATTTAATACACAAGGATTATATTACTGCAAGGACTACATTAATGCAAAAGCATTTTCCATTTAAAATTTCAAAACATAAATTTCACTTCTGCAATAGGTCTTAAATATAATCACTTCCTGTATTTTAATTAGTATTTCTCACTCTCTTGCAGACATAAATGTTACTTTGATGTGCCCAGCCCTCGACCCACTGCACATCCCCCAGCTCACCTACATCCGCGTGGACCAGAACAAGCTGACGAGCCCCATCAGCAGCTACGCCTTCTTCTGCTTCCCCCTCATCAGAACCATCTACTATGGAGAACAAAATGTCACTGCCAACAGGCCAACCCAGCTCAGAACACCAGTGTTCCGGCGGTTCCTGACGCCAGAGGAGTACCAGGAAGCAGAAGACAACCAGGAGACACACAACCAAGACACTGAAGAAGACCATGAATCAGAAGACAGCTACTTCCATCCTTACTTTCACTGAAGTAATTGTTGATGAGTACACAGGGAAATTTTTCCTTAGTTGTGGTTCACTCATAGCCATTCTAGAACAACTGGACAGTCTGGGATATTTAGGATACATGTGTGGAGATAGGATTTTAGGGCAGGTAAATGTCCTCTTATTAGTGCAGTAAGAACTACAACAGTAGGAACAAAGACCAAACTCACCTGAGCATTAGACAGAAGTCTGACATATACCTGGGTTGATGATGGGCTCACCCTTGGGTGAAGAAAATTGACTTAAAAAGTGTTCTGTGTTCTAAAGTGATTCAATTGCAAAATGATGAAAATACAAATGAATGTCACACTCAATAGGAACAAAAGGTTAAAGCTAAAAATCTCTGCAGCTCTGCATCCTACTGCTGACAGCAGAGGAAAACACATTAGAGAACAGGACAGGAGTGTAAGGGCACAAAAATACTTCCACAAGGGTCCTCCACATCTCCCAGAAATACAGATGTTTCTTCTTCCAATTTCTAACTGGACAAGAAAATCAAACTTTGATTTTTTTGAGAAAAATCAAACCTTCCTCATATGATTTTAAGTGCTCTGATAAAGTGTATTATAATATTTACTTCTCTGTCTGTACCTCAGCTCAGCTTATCGGTAATATAGGCAATAAACAGCCTTCCATCAATCTCTCAGCATCTAGGGAGAGGCATGTGCACTAACACAACTGAACCATTAGCATTTACATTTTAGCTGTGCTTTAGCCCATGTTATTTCAGAAGACACATAAAAATATAATGTAGCCTTTTTATCAGAGTTGTTACTAAAGTAGATTAGGCACAAATAGAAGCATTCATGGTTGTTTAAACTACTAATTTAGACTATTCCTCTACAAAGCTAATACCAATGAGCTATATTCTGCTTCAAAGTGGAATTAGAATTGCTTTAAGTGACCTGAAGTACTATATAATCCTTGAGCTACACAAATTGTTTTTGGAGTCTTATGCCTGGAAACAGATCCAAGTAACTACAAAGTAAGATAATATTACAGAGCACTTTATTGCTTTGTTCAGCATTTTCCCCCAACAAACCTTTATTAACCGAGAGGAATAATCATCATTTTCAACAGGAAAAACAAACCAAGGCAAGCAATAGAAGCATACATTGTACTCTAAGTATATGAAAACTAAAAAAGCTACATAAAATTATGTGAGCAAATTTGTATTAGCATTTTCTAAAAAGTTACAGACAGGTTTGGCTTTTTCTCTTGTAATTTCATTTATTTTTTGAAGCCCATTGTCATATATTTCAGTTTCTGATTAGACAATCATTAAGAAAATGAAAATATCTAATGAGTCTTTAATATAAAGATGCATTGTAAGCCCATGAATATAACTTTGTCTTCCTCTTTCTTAAAAAGTGTTTAATAACATTTATCAACCTCAAGTTCCTCTGGCTTCATAGACAGCAAAAATATACATATATTATTTAATTTAAATATTCATTAGAATTATGTAGAGTATATACACAAATTTAGATATATTTATAACTTTAGAGCTTTACTAATATAAACATGCAGTATATGAATCTTAGGGAACCTTTCAACTCTTTCAGATTTTAAGTGAATGGTGCACAGAACACAAATCTACAAGAGCCTTTTTTAAGCTTGCTCAGCTTTAAAAAGAAAACAAAACCCTATCCAGACAAAGTGTGAATGTTATAACTTTTATATTCAATTATAACAAACTTTCTGCTTTTTAAAATCATTTATGAAGCAAAGCTTAGGTTTAGTTTTAAAGTAGAATTAAAGATACTGACTTTGCAGCAACTAGTTACACACATTTCTTAAAGTTTAGGTCAAACTGACAGTTACTGAAAGCTTTAGAACTTATTACATGTAACTCATCCAGATGGAACATGAAAACTGTATTACAAACAGAACCACTATAACTAACTTTTCTTTAATTATTACTATTATGTCTCATCTGTGGCAAATAGGACACTGTTCTTCCAGAAAGATTTTAGGGTGGTCAGGGAACTAAAGACTTGCCAGCCTTGGAGAAATGAGAGGTTCTAAGGAAGTGCAGAACTCATGGATATGGAGCTGAATGCAGTTTGTTCTGGTAGGACAGGGCACGGCTTCTGCCCTTGCAAATCTCCTGGAGTTCTCTGAAGGGATCATGAAGGATATGGAAAAGGGAGATCCTGGTCCAAACTGCCTACAAAAATTTCTGAGGGACTTTTTAAGGAAATGAAGCTGCCACAGATTAAGAGGTGGCAGCACGAACAAAATACAATAAAATACAAGAAACGGCATAAGAATAAATGGTCAGTTCTTACTGTGGAGGGATCTCAGTGGTAGGAGCTTTGCAAAGGGCCTGTGCTGGAGTTTATTCAATTTAAAATACTTGCAAGAGACAGATAAATTAGGTTGAGAAGTGAGATAATGAGAGCCAGGGTTGATGAAGAATGACTGCCAAAAGGACCTTAGGATGCTAAAACAGCCGATGAATAGAGATGCCCATGGAAAAGATACCAGTTTCACATTAAAGCTAACAAAGCAT
This sequence comes from Myrmophylax atrothorax, assembly GCA_026770055.1. Lineage (NCBI taxonomy): Eukaryota > Metazoa > Chordata > Aves > Passeriformes > Thamnophilidae > Myrmophylax > Myrmophylax atrothorax. The sequence continues at coordinate 3,448,668 of JAOXXN010000175.1, read as the reverse complement.
GACCTGACCAGCATCACTCAGCAGCAAGACTTGGACGTATTTCAGTAGGTGTTTCAATGAAAGCTTAGAGCCAGTAGCGGTAAAAAGGAAACTCAAATGTAGGGAGTAACCAGAGAGAAACAGAAAACAGGAGACATCAAGACATCACTCTAAATCTGTGCCTCATCCAGACATTAAACACACCTTTTCTCCAAACTCTCAAGTAGTTTGTGTAATTACACATGCCATGATTAAAGAAGGACCAGAGAAAGGTAATGAGGTCACTAAAAGTATGGAATGGCTTCTATCTAAACACCATGGAGTGCTCTGGGACTCAGCAGCTCAGTAAAGAGATGGCTCAGGGAACAGGGAAGATGCAGAAGATCCCCACAAAACTACAAGCTGACAGACAGTATGGATCCAGGATCAGCTGCTCCAGCACAGGGGCAAGGAGCCAGCAAATGGGATGTCCCAGGGACAAACACGTTTGTAGCAAGGAACAGTCAGCCCTTAAACCGAACACCAGGGACACAGTGAAGGCAGCAGCAATTTTAGACGTGTTTCAAGAGAAGACTGGACAAGCAACTGTATTTCTTGCGAGAGATCCATCACAGGCTGTTAGACAAAGCTCAGTAGGTATAAAACTGTGAGCTGAAAATAACTGGAGAATGGAAGAACATTGGAAAACAGGATGAGACAAGGATCACATGTGCTTGTCCTGTTCCCAGTGTTCCCTGAGTATCTGCTGGTGACCCTTGCTGGAGACAGGACATAAACCAATGACACCACCACACAATCCCTATATTTTGGTATCCAAATATACTTGCTTCATGTTTGCTCCGGTACTTACTTTCAGAATATCATTTAGTGTTTTTAAGAAGGTAATAGATTAATAAACTAAGAACTAAACATGTATTAAAATGTTATTTATTTCATCAGTAACAACAAAACCTAGCAAGCATCAAACAGCTTAATGAGTTTATTTACTGCAGGGTCAGAAAATACAGAAGCAAAGCCTGACCTGGTTTACACCTCTGTGTCTCCATCAGCAATTCAGGTGAAGTACCAGCCACAAGAAGTTATTGTAAAAATCAAAATAACGGAGAAGAAATAAAAGTATTCAGCAATTTAACCCAACTATCTCTTTTTCCTACTTTAGCCTCAAAAGAGTGGAAATATATTTTGCCTTTTCCCATATTTTGTTTGATGGTGTTTCATATTTATAATGGTTACTTTTTGAGATACTTATTTCAGTATTCTGAGAATAAGTTATGAGGATTAGCAAAGACTCCTTTATAGAAAACAGATGGTTTACAGTTCACGTTTTCTTAGTTTAACTTACTCACATTCCCCTTTTACAATATAAATCCATTTCCTTCTTTGTTTCCCAATTTGATCATTGCAAGTAATAGACATAGGCATTTCCTACCTGAAAATCAGGAAAACATAACATACTATATCTTTAACTGAAAAAAATACACACTGAAGAGATTTCACAATAATTTTCAAGTCCTGCTGCAGGAGTACAAACCATTCAGCTGTAACCCAAATTGTCTGTACACTACTGCGTTATGGAACTTCCACAAATATAAACATTTATCACCTGATGTTTTAAACTATTTTGTCCAAAATTTACACTTCTAACAACCTAATAATTTAAACAGAAAATGAGTAATATTATAATTGATTGCATAATTCATCATCTATAGGGGAAAAAAAATCACCCTTCCCCTCTTATAAAAGTACAACACAAGGAAAACAGATAAATATGAATATGAGCCATAAACCCAGAGAGTAAAGCAGATGCTATGGATGACATAAGGAACAGATGACATGAACACTGATACAGAACATCTCTGTCAGGCCAGTGAGACTCAGAGTGTCCCTGTGGACAGAGTAACAGCTCTCAACAAATTACAACATTGTTATAAAGAAGTGATGCCAATTCAGGCAGGAATTCTAAGAAATTTAAATGAATTGCAGTTGGTTGGCTGTGTTTCAGGATATAACTGCTGATGTATAGCAAAGTTCAGGAGAACATGTGTTCCACAGAGGGGTCTGGGTAAGCAGACAGTGCTGCTACTCCAGTTATCTTTCATATTTGTCAGCCACAGTTGGATTTCTGCTTAATATTGTGCAAGATTTTTCACAATGCACTTTATTAATTTATAACATGGTAACTGATAAAAGGAGTCCTCCTTTTCATAAATGCAAGAAATAGAGGTAATGTCTTCAGCTTTCAAAAATTCTGATTATAAATCAGAAACACGTGGAAGGATGTTCATACCACCACTAGGTCATTTTTCAGCTGTCTCTGTTTTGCAGCTGGTGGCCCTAACGGTGACCTAAACTTAATCTAATCCACTGAGCCTTGGAAATAGTTGCAACTTTTCATAAAAATACTGGAGGTGTTTATGCAAAACTATTTAATCTCCAGTATATTTTTGGTCATTCTGACTCTTTAGGAATGCTCTAAGTTTTGTCTCTAAGAGATGATGACCACTTCTTTTACATTTCATACTACCTCTGAACCCTCCTCCATCCCTCCCATGCTGAGCTGGAATACACTTTCTTTATTGTCACCCAACTGTTCTATAGTACTGCCTTCAGTCCAGTGTCAGTGCAGAGCTCAGGAACAAACCATGAGGTTGCTTCCTCCTTCCTTTGGGATACTTCTGGTGCCCAGAAACAATCCAACCCCAGCACCAGCATTGGCATTAAACTGCCTTAAAATTATTTTTACACCCTGTGTCAGGACCTCAACAAAAAGGAGAGGGGGATGCAGGAGTCACAGAAGTTTCATATCATGCGTTTATGCAGCAGTACCAAAGAAAGAAAAGCAGTTTTGGAAGGCAGAATTAATCCCACACAAATGCCAAGCAAAAAAAGGCCTGCACTTTAGAAAAAAACAATTATGTAGAGAACAATCTCCAAAAGATATTTCTTTAAGCTTAAAAAAGAAGAAAATAAAAAGAGAAACATTGGCTTCAGTTTTAACATCACTTGATACCTCTGTTGTCTTTACAAGTAAATCCACGTCTCAATGCTTGTACATGGTTTTGTACAGGTTATGAGGCTGGTTCAATAACTAACTTTTACTCTGTAAAATCTTTTCTTTATAATGATTCCAATGCAAAGAGCTGGTCAACATTGTGAAGTGTTTGATCACATAGAAGACATGCTAAGGAATATTGAACATGTCACCCACATGGAGCAAAAATATCACACACAAAAGAAAATTCAGCACTGTGCCCAGGTCTATAAATGCCCAGGAGCCTTTAAAACCTTTCCTAATTCGTTCCCTTCTCCTTCTGTCACAGACAAATTTCTGGCCAAGAAAAGACACTGAACATTCTGTGTAAGTGATTCCCAATGTTCACCATAAGCATAGGTCAGCTGAGCAATAATCCATACTACTTTTTTCCAAGAACATTTAAAACTAATCAAACTCAAACTGCAGAACTTGCCAATATTGTCTTTTAGGGACTATGATACAAGAGGAAAGCCAAGGTCCTTGAGCAGCTGCAAAAATACACTTTCTTTGACTAAATATAGAACAAACCTGAGGACTTACAAATTTTTAAAACCTCATATTGAGTTTATTTCATAAGGAGTATCTTGATACTTTTGGTTTCTTCTTGAAGCATTAGTACAAAGGTGAGAATGAGACTGAACTAGTCCCACTATAGCTCTGAGCAGGGCAGACATGAGGCCACTTGGAGCACAAGATAAAGAGACTGAGCTGGACAGCAGCCAGTGCAAATAATTCACAAAATCTGCAAAACAGAACTTTGCCTCAGTTCCTCTAGGATGTCTCTGGCTTGATTTTTTGCTTTACCTGCTCTTGACATATAAACTGCACTAAATATTAGATTCCTTCCCAGATGCTGAAGAAGATTTAGTCAGCAACACACAGTTTGGAGTTACTTTAATTTGTCTTGCTCTCCTCCTATGCTTTTCCTACCTCTGTCATCCATACCCATCCAACTTCTGTTTTCCCCTCCTAAAAGAGAAAAAACTGATAGAAGTTGTCTAACCTAATAGAAGGCAACCTTAGGAAACAAATTTCACACCTACTCTGTCTGCAACCCTTTTCCCCTAAAGTTTTATTGGCAGCAGAATCCAGACTGGCTTGGATTCCCCCTACCAGAAGCAAGGTGGTGTTGTGCTTCATTTATACCTTCAGCTACAATTTTAGCCTTACAAACCTGTAGGGAAATGACTATTGTTCAAATTTAAGCCAGGATTTCGCATCAACAAAATTAGTAAAATGACCATTTTAAATGCCCAACACTTCAGGTGGAAGTATTTTGTGGGGAAATCAGTGCAAATGAGGATCATGGGGAAAGCAGAAAGCACACCATGAATGCATTGTCAAGGTGTTCTTCAGACACTGGAGCTCAGTGAGTTAAACACAGCTTGTTTCCAGAGCAGAAACCACCTTCCAAGTACATAGATCCTTGTAACCAGAGTCCAGGCACTTATACATGCAATTTCCAAGCAGTAACAGTGCCTAGAAAGCTCTCTCTGCTTGCCAGGGTATTTCCTGTGAACTCCCCTGCTGTCAATGCATATGAACCACATTTTCATTTCACAGGACTTGGATATTGTGGTTATTTCAAGTCAGTCTGAGCAGGAATAAAGCAGCGTTGGTGCCAGAGGAAGCACTGCTACCCCTTCCTTGTTTGCAGCGCCTTGTCCCATCCCTGTCCTTGAGCTGATCTGAGCATCTGGTGCAAGTTAAAAATATAGATAAATGATACAGATAAGATAAAAAATGTTTTTATCTGACATTTGCTGATGAATTTTCTTCTTCCTGACACAAGGGATGACAGTGCATACAAAATATTTTATTTGGCACTGGCAGTAAATCTATACCATAAGCCAGGCCTTGTTGACATCATGACAAGTGAATTATGTAACATATCACTATTTGAATGTATTCGTAAGTAAGTATTCATGAGTATCTTACAAGTGCTTGTACAACAGCAGTAAATAGATACATGACAATGTTTTTCTAATAAGCACAAAAAAATCTTGTGACCCTGATCAGACTTTTCACATTTTCTGCAGAAGTTATTTCTAAAGTCTTCACTTAAAGATCAAAGTAAGCAAGAGCTTTCTTGCATGAAAACTTTCTAAATTTTCAAGGCCTCATTTATCTAGTAATTTTTGCTCATTTTTTAAAGTTGTCATATATAAGGCAAAAAAAAAACTATTTCCAAGACATTCCACGTGCATAGCTGTGAAATCAAGGATTTTGGAATATAACAAATATATTTAACATTTTATACCTTGCTTTCAGCTTCAATACCTAATATTTTTTCCGCTTAGAATAGTTATCCTTTACTACATTCAAGCATTGGAAACACATGGATGCCCCCGAGCCAGAGGAAATCTTAACCTGGATGTTTGGCAGAGGGTTGGCAGCTGGAAAGGGGGAAGAACAAAGCAGAGCTGTGTCATTACTTCCGAAACACGCCTGGAGCCAGGAGGGATGGCAAGATGGTACTAACACTGCCCCTTACTGAGCCACTTCCAAACCTCTGGTGTTCTTATTGTTGCAGCAGAGCAGCATCCCTGGGATGCAGGGCCCAATTCCCATTATTACTGAGCCTGCTCCCTTTACATCTGTTATATCCTTACAGCAAAACCATCATCCTCAAGCAAGCTTAAGGTCCAAACAACCACATTGTTAAATTTGCATATGAGATAAACTAAGAATATTTTTATAAAATCCTAATGAGCACAGAAAGTGGTAATACCATAAACTCAGAGTTTAGAGAGCAACTGGCTGTAGTCACTCTCCAGTTTTCAGATTTACTACAGACATCTGGGTTCCAGACTTGGCAGCACAACAAACCAAAAGGTGCATAGTTTATCCCCAATATTACTCTAGAAAACACCAAAGAATATGACAATGAAAGAGAAATGCAAACCTGGATATATTCCCACTCGATTTTATTGCTACATACTTTTCGAAGACTCAAAAAAAGCTACTTTGTAAACTTTCAAGTTGGTCATCTGGCTCCCATTTGTGCTGACTGCCAAAAATACATAATGAGGAAAAGGATGGGGGAGGAAGAGCTGCATTACAAATCCAGAAAACTGCTGCTCATATTTCAGATGGAAATTCTACACCTGGACAGCATTTACTGAGTTATCTACAGAACTGAAACAGCTTTACTTAAAGCAAGTACTTACTGCGAGACCAATTTTTCAATAAACTGTCTAGTAAGTCAATTAAGGAAGCATTTACAGATTAATTGTCTAAAAATCTCAACACACACAAAGTTCTAAAGAGTATTTTTTGTTTCCAGAACTCTTCAGACTGAAAAGTTTCCATTTCACAGATAGGTGAAACTCCTCTAAACATACACAACTTGTAATTTTATTATTCCTAAAATGTGACTAACACAGCAGACATATGTTTTGGCTCTACCTTTGCCTCAGAAAGCAGCTGCTTTCTCTCTGAGCTAAAGCATTTAACAAAATGGATAACACATGCCTTATTAGAGACCTCTAGTTTGCACAATTAATATTTGATTTACAGAAAAAGCCTGTAAAGAAACACAAAGAACAAATCACCACAAAGCAGAAAGCTGCCATTTGAACAAGTAACACCAAAAGCAGGATGAGCCAGACAGGCTTAGCATTTACAAATGTTATGCAAAGTACAACCCCCTGCTCCAGGATATTACCTCTCCCCCTAGGGAGAGAATGCTGGCAGAGCATTTTTACCCCATGGAAAGTACTTTTCAGACTGTCAAACTCTGAGAGAGTATCCATTTCAACAATTGGGATGTAATTCATGACTGGAACCTAAAGTGCATTGGTAAGAATAACCTACAGATAAGGATATCTGGTTTTGTGACAGTCACTGAGGAACTTGGAATCTACTGAAAAGGTAGGTGGACTTTTTTCCTAAAGGTATATTAACCTAAAGCTTTAGGAAAACACTCAACTACAGTAAACAGGGGAAAATACTGTATAAAGATGTTTTTTAAGAAGTATCACATGCATAATTGTAATGTTTTAAAGATTATGCTTATAGCCTCCTCACACTGCCTCCAAAGTGCACAACCTGTAAAATATTCAGGGGATATTAAGTTATCTTCTCTTGTTTACTTTCAAATGCAAAGTAAAAGACAATGACAGATCATTGTCATAGAGCATTGAGGTTTAAAAATCCCTATTTTGACAATCCAGAAAATGCATTTGTACCTCTCAGGTTTTAATTAGTCCAGCTACACACTTGCCAAATGTTTCATAAATTGACAAAATCCTCTTGCTTTTAACAGAAATAAGACTGGGAAACAAGCAAATGCAGTTAAGATAATGTTTTCCTTATTAGCTGGAAAATGCTGTTTGTTATTTCCCAGTTTTTTCTCGTGTTAAGAACAGCTTTTATAAAGTTAGAGTCTAATTAAAGGATATCAAGAGTTAAAAGTTGTTCCACGTTCCTTATGCGTTAGAAATCCCTGCCAACTAGTCCTCTAGGCTTTAAATATTGTTTTGACAGATTGCATTTTCATTTCCAGTCCCAAAGAAAGTGTTCTCCATAGTCCAGGCACGAGCAGACCTCCACCAGCCCAGTGAAAGCCACAAACATTGTTCCAGGCAAGGATGGAGACTTTGCAGGCTGCTTTTTTTTTGTTTCTGTTTGTACCTTTGGTAAATTCAGCACCACCTCTACAGCAAGAACCATTCCAGTTTGATGAGTATGATACAGATGTTTCCATGGAAAGCCTGACCCAACAGGATTATGAAATTCAATCCAAGGATATAATAAAGGTATTTTATTTATATCTTCATTTTAATATTTTTAGCTGCTAAGCATTATGTGAATAATGTATGTGCGTGTGAGTTCTATGGAAAGGTCTTAGAATAACAGCAAAACATACTGTGGGTTCAGACACAGGGAAAGCCACTCAAACTAAAACCACAAAAATATTTTGCTTGCTGCAGTCTGAGAAACCCACAGAAGGCAGGGTTTCATAAATGAGACTAAAGCATCATTTTAGCTCTGCTGTAGCTCTGTGCTTACAACTGGGAGAGTTTCAAGAATAGGATATACTAGTTATTAGCTCAGTTTGAGCAAAGTGTTAGCACAGTAAGTCTGCTTAAAAACAAGGAAGGTGATTGTATTTATGACTATTTTATATCAAAGTAATACTTGGAACAGTCCTTTTTATTGAATATAACCTGCCAGTATAAACCAGTTTCTCTTTTGACTACCAAACTATCAAGTTTCCTGCCTTGTTTTTTTCAGGGGTGGGTGGTTCGGGTTTTTTACAACTCAACAGTTCAGCAGCCCTGAACTTCTATGGAATATCCAGTCCTGCAGGAGTCACCTACACTATTAGCACTTTGAGAGTCTATTTAATAAAGAGAATATCTGCTATACCTCAGGGCACTCACCAGCACCCCCAAATGGTCCATCTGGAACCCTTTTCCATGTGCTCCACACAAACCTGTTAAATTAAACACTGAAGCAGAAGACATAAATCCAGAGCAGAGTTCAATGAGGTGCTGCAGCCTCAGCTGGCAGGGACAGCTACAGCCCTCACACATCCATTCAGCCCCAACCAACACACATGGAGAGAAGACACAACACTGATCAGGAAGAAAAAAGCAGCAGTGATTGTCCAAGACTAGTTGCCAAAGAAAATACCACATATCCAAACCAAGCAGCAACAACCAAGTATGATAAATTCAGGGAGGTTTTCATTAATATTAACTGTACTTGTTACAATAACTTAGTTGGATAAACAAGAAAAGTGAGACAACAGCAAAAGATAGCAAGTAAACTGCAGCACAAATGTAAAAAAAATCACTTCTGTATACCTTTTCAATATTTTCCCAATTCTACTGAAATTACAGCAGTCCATTGTTAGACTAAGAACAACAGCTACATATTGATACAAAAAATATTTAAAATATTTTTAAATCTGACATCTGCCACAGTGATGAAGTAACATGTTTTCATAAACCCATGAAAAGGAGACTGTTTAAATGACTCAACTAATAGGTGATTATCCACTCACAATTAAGTTCTTAAAAAATACTAAAAATGCAAACTTCAACCAGTGAGGCACAGCATCAGAAGACACTCATTAATAAATCATTTTAGGGTGATTGCTGTGGTTCGAGCTAAAGAACAACGACGAATATACCTACATGGGAATGGTGCCAACAGATGTGCCACAGACTAATCAAAGTCCCTTCTGGCAGCGCTCTAAGCTACAGGTCTCCTGAAGGCCAACAGTTCTGTTAGGATAATTCTAGGAATGCAATCAGTCATTATTTCCATCAGGTCAATTCTCCAGTGAAATGTTTTTATTGCAAAATAATAAATTAGTTCCTTATGTGCAACAACTGCATCTATACAAGTTCCAGTGTTCCCAGTTTAAATCATGGAGGGCACAAACAAATCTTCTATTCTTTTACTGCACAAATTCTAGCTCCCAAATATTCCAAGTGGTAACTGTAACTGAAACACAGGCCAAAAATGTCCTCAGACATGCCCAGTCAGAAGTCTATCCTGCATGACAAATGTAACTCCTTGCTCTCTGCTTCAATGCAGAGTTAGAAAGACTTATAGTAATAAAATCAGAAGAAATCCGTTTGTGTTAGTGAGCAAAAAAGCCAAATGAACTTCAGTTTACTAGTAAGGAAAACGTCAGCCAAGCAAAATTTATTACAACAATTACTTGAAGCCACAGCCACCCCAGTTTTGAATAAAATTTTAGCAATTTAAAAACATGAAAATTTCCACAAGAGAACAGAACCATCCAATTAGACACTGTGTCACATCTGGAGTAACTCATTTCATTGAATATAAACTACCAGCTTTACAGGCCTTTGTGTGTTATAAAGATCAATCAATTATTTTGCAGAAATTTGAAGAGGGTTAAAGTATTTGGATGTAAAGTGTTAAGAGGTTTTCTCTGGGTAATTAAGTCTGTGCAGTAAAGTGCAAGAGGCAGGTGGAATTTAACTATGAAAAAAGGCCCATATTCCTTCCGTGCATTCCCAACATATGCAAGCAATGAACTTGTGGTTATAATCCAAACAATCTTCTGCACTAATACTCCATGGTTAGGAATTGTTATAGCTGACCAGCAAATATTTTTTCATTTTGTGGATTTAACAGTATTCTGCAAATAATCAATTTTAATTTTTTGTGACATTTCCCACTGGCAGAGACTAGTTGTACATTGAATTCTGCAAAGAATTCCTGCCCATACTCTTCCATAGATCACAGCTCAAGCAGGATGCTGTGCTAGAAACCTATACCTGGTACAGATAAGCTGTGCCAGCAAATGTTTTTCATACAAGCACATTAAAAGTGCCAAACAAATGCAGCACTACAAGTGCAGCTGTTCCACTGCCAGTCCATGCACTCAGAAGTGTCTCTGGCACAGCCTCCTCAGCCAAGGTCCACGTGTTCACTTGCCCAACCAACACGTCTGTGGGAGCTGAATCTTTGTGCAGAAGCCTCCTGTAGGATTGGCTGTTTGAGTGCAGCTCTTGGGGTGACACCCTCAGCTTCCTCACACCCAGCACTGCCAAACTGATGCCAACACCCTGAGATCCTTCGGCTTTCCTGGAGCAAACCAACCCACCCCAAACTCGAGCCATAGCCTGGATAGGCAGACACAGGAGACAGCCAAGGCATGGATGATTCAGAGGCTAAAAAGGGGTCAAAATGACAGAGGCTGGCCAAGACATTTGTTTCTCAGGCTTTATATGTCAAGCCTGAGGGGTTTGCTTCGCAGAACACAAAAACTCCCATATAAAAAGTATATGCAGGCAACTAAATACTAACTAAAACAAAGATAGTATCAAAAGCAACTTGGAAAATAATATTACTTGCACAATGCTTGTAGATGGAAGATCTGTGTGCCTGAAGGAAGGGGGAGTAGGGGGACTAAAAACCCAAAATTGGTGGACTTGTGAGCACTTGCAGTGCATAAGCAGCTCTTCAACAGAGCTCCTTCCAGGGCCTGATCCTTAAGCACATTTAAAACAAGACATTTTCCACATCTGATAATGTTCCTCCCTCCATGTGTTTCCACACACACACCAAAGCACATATTGTCTTACTCTATCCTACAAATATTATCAATAGAAAAAACAAATGAATGATTCAAGCCAAGAACAACTGCCACAGTCAAGCTGGAATCCTCTTAACTTTAATCCATGCAAATCACAGTATAGCCCATTGTATGTATCCTGTAATTACAGCAACAACAGATAATTCTTAAATTCCTACAGTATTCAGTGAAAACCTGACTACCATTTCCTACATCACAACAGGCCCTTTCTATTGGCAGCTCACACCTTAAAACAGATTTAAGTGCAGTTCATTGAAACAAATTGCTAAATTTCAGCCAATACCTGAAAGGGACATATTTATAAACTAAGCTGTCCTTCAGCTGAAAAGATGCAATAACCATCTCCCCAGGGAATTCTGAATAGCTTTAAGGAATGTCATTTTACTGAGATTATTTGGGCAAAACAAAAAAGAACCCAAACCAACTTACAGGAATCCTATCCAATTTTGCATGATGTGCAAAATCCCTCCTCAGAACTCCAGGTGTTTGTGGACACCCATCACTTACATATTCCTTCTCAGCACAGTCTGTATTTTCTCTCTCTTTTGATTTTGTGCCTACTGTTCTTTCCTGAACGACTTCACTGTTCTAAAGAGCACTAGCAGCAGCACTTTCCCTTCTTGCCTTTCAAAGTGAACAGCTCATGTGCAAAAGAGGTAACAGATCACATCAGTCATCCAGCATACAAAAGTACTTCAAAAATTAAATACCACAGGAAGCTCACTTTCAAGAGACATGTTATTTCAGATCCTTGTAAT
>JAOXXN010000175.1:3418593-3433043 GCA_026770055.1 Myrmophylax atrothorax | reverse complement strand
TCAAGTTTTATAATGAACATGCAGACATCGAAATTTCCAAGACATAGAAGGCCTGTTCTATGAGTTTCTTGGTATAATAGAATTGAACATTCACAGCAAAAGAATGTTCTGTGCTACATCAGTTTCCAGGCTTTCTCTGTGAACAGAAAAAAATAGTGATGTCTTTAACAGGCATAAGTTACTTAACCTCAAGTAAGCAGTACCAGCACCAGTAATTTCTTTCTTTTTCTCTTTAACAGAAGCTCACAAATTTGGCCTACCTCTACTTAGGGCACAATGCACTGGAATCTGTTCCCCTGAACTTACCGGAAAGTCTGCGCATTCTTCACCTTCAGGTATTCAAAAAGCACTTCCTTCACATTCTGTTATGAAAAGCCTCATCAGTAAGATATTCAAATCAAACTCACTCTCTTTTGAAACAGTTTCCACTACAGTTGTTTAATGCTCCTCCAAATAAAACAATTTAAACTGTATGGCCACAACTATCCAGAAGTTCCAAGCTGTTAGCTAATTTCCATACAAGGATTTAGTATTAGTTTCTGTACAACAAGGAGAGGAAATGGTAAAAACAAGCAATAATCTTTTATCAACAACTCATTCCAAACATGAGTAACAACCTCAAATCTCATTGATCAGTTTGAAAACACTTGATTCCTACATATCTAAAGGATATGGTGGGACTTTTGGGGTGTCAGGAGTTGGACTCAATGATCGTTGTGGGTCCCTTCCAACTCAGCACATTCTGTGACTCTACAGACAAATTAAATATGACAAATAAATGGGAGTGCAAGAGGAATAAAATTGAAGTGTGAAAAACCTTCGGCCTGTATGGGTATATGTGTGTGTTTATTTATTTATTGAACTGTTTTGTTTGCAGTACAACAATATCACCACCATCACGGACGACACGTTCTGCAAGTCCAACAACACGCGGTACATCCGCACGCGGATGGATGAGATCCGGATGGAAGGCAACCCCATAGTCCTGGCAAAGCACGTCAATGCCTTCTCCTGCCTGAGGATGCTGCCCGTGGGAACATACTACTAACCCCTGCTTATGTCACTGCACAGGCCAGAACTCAGACATGGTAACAAAGCATCACTTCTTCCTCTGTTTACAGGCTCATATCCTCTCCCTCACTAGTGCTCTTTCCCCTGCACACCCAGAACCTTCCACGATGTTGAAATGTGGCTCTGCCCTGAAATAACTATTCCTGAACAGTCACTTTATTTAGTAGTTACGGTGTTGCTCAAGCTTTCAGAACATTTTCTGTTAATGAGAGTGTAAAAATCCATATATGCACACACATCTCAACCTTTATTTCACCATATACTCTTTATGTGTAGTAAAATCACACAGTAACTGCTTGCTCCCATTCTTTGCCAACACTCAGAACAATCATCACATTTTACTTTCAGACAAATGCAAAACGCTCTTTGAGCAAGCTACACAGGAAAAGTACATCTTAATTCCAATGCCAGTCTTTTAATCTGAAGTGAAAACTTTTCAGCTGACCTTCAAAATGTATTGGATGAAGATGCATATGAAAGAAAATCATGGTTAGAAACAGAACTTCTCAAAGCTTAAATTCATTAAAGCTTCCTTAAAAACTTGGTTTGTGGAAAATGAGAATAATTCTATTAAGGTTTAGTTCACCAAGCAACATAGCAACTGGAACTTATCAAGGATGTGTCAAAACTCCTACCATTTTGCTTTAAAAATAATCAAGGAATGTGTATAAATACATGTGTCTTACTTTTACCAAAGGTATTTTAAAGTGGAATATGTAAGTTTTGCTGTGCTGTACTCACAAGAGCTGTTTTTGGAACACCAGCTTCTCATTTTAATACAGTGGTCAAAGCACTCAATGTATCTCAGCTATTCACAAACCACTGAGACAAAGGCTTCTTCCACAGCTTTTTTTGACAGGAAATGTGACAATATAATTAACAGCAAAGCTGAATTCATGGTTTTACCTGTAAATAAGTATGATTTCAGGTAGATGTCAGTGAGAAGAAACAGAATTATCCCTGTACAACAATGAATCTGCTCACTAGGGAAAAATTAAATCAGACTTTTTTTTTTAAAAAAAAGAAAAGTTGATTCTATCTTTAATCTAAAACCAGAATTAACTTCAAGCAACATTTCACTCTACTTTAAACGATGCAGTGTATTAAAAATGCAAATTGAGTGTGCAGGCCTTGACAGCCAGTTTATCTCCAACTAGATGTAACTGATATAGGAAAACAATGGTTTTAATTACACAGCTATACATTTCTGACATTGTTTCTCCCCTCAAATACCTACCATGGATGTGAATGCCAAAGGTGTGCCAGTTCCTATTGCTACATCAACTCTAATTTTGAAGCTAGTATAGATTCCTAATTTGTAGAAATAGTTAAGCATCAAATGCATGATGATGTATCAGTACATCTAGAAGGCTGATTGTACAAGATATTTTGTATTAGTTTTATTTATCGTACTTAGCTAAGCCTTGATTTGTTAGTGCTTGTGCCATGAGGAATTGATGCCCACCTAATTCTGTACACACTGATGTTCTGTCAGTGCTGAGGCCAAAGTGACTTCCAGTTGTTTTTTAAGTAACTTTCTTAAGCATCTACTGTGGGCTCATCTTTCTGGAAAGAGGATGCAATTATGAAATGCAGCACAAAAATATTTTTGCCCCGAACCCACTACCCAAGAAAGACACAGCAATCCCCAGTATTTTCCATTTTAAGTTATTTGGTATAACAAGAAATTCCATTGTCTTAATATAACTGAGACCAAAACCAAGCCCGACAGTAATACTTGGTTTTCATTTTTCCAAGTCATATAACCTTGATGTTTCCAGGTTTTTAGTAAAAACTAAAAATAACTCCAAAGTATGTAAAAATACATTCCAATTTCAAGCCAAATTTATACAAGAAGAAAATAAAAGCCACCAACTCTCTCATCCCTCTTACGATAAATGCCTAAGATGGAGAAAAAACAGCTGGGTGTTTTCTCTTAGTTACAGAAGTAGTGGCCTCTGATCTTACTCTCATCACAAATCATTACTAGTAAAAAAAAAAGCTCTTTCCAGTATTAACAGGACCAGTAAATATCACCAGAACTATTGCTATGAAAACATGTATATGTGTATACACAAATATATGCAGAGTTTTGTAATATATACACACACACATAAACATTCTAAGACCTAACCATGGCCACATTATTCATTTTACATGAAAATGTTGTATATATTTTTGAAACATACTAATTATCATCAGTAATGCTAATTAATGCTTTCAATACTTTGTGACCAAACCGAAGTAGACTGGTAAACTGGTACCTTTTGAATGCCTCTTGCAGGCAGTAAGTTATCTGATGTGTTTTAATTTCCTTTGCCCATCCATAGCAAGGTAACTAATCAAAGCATGAAGGGAGAAGGGCTTCAGCAGGGAGGATTTTCACCTTCTGTTTGTGTGACCAGTACTAATATCAAGCTGAATGTAAACCATTCTATTTTTTCCTATCACTCATCTCTTTTCTGTATTTCCAATAAAACTTGAATTTTTTTTCCAGTTTATCAGTATCGGCTTCAACAATCTGTTCTCCCAGCATTGCCAGCCTGTTTCACTTGTTCAGCCTCAAGGTGGATGAAGATCACATAATTATTTGCAGCTGTAAATCCATTTTGCCACCAAAATATTTATTGTGACAATACAGTGAGACCTGCCCTACAAAATACTTGAGGGGCAACTTCATTTACCCCTTCAAAATCTATTTGAAGCACTACCTTGAATTATCATTCAATATTACTTGAAGTATTCAATTATCTCTACATTATTCCTTACTTCTCATGTACCAAAACAGGAAAGGAAAAATAACCTGCCTTTCCACACTCAAAAATTTCAGGAACACTGTCTATTTCTATTTGACAGCCTGGGCAATTTTCTTTTAAATAACAGAGTAACAGAGAAGCTTTAAGGCCAAGACTCAACCCCAAGTACTCTTCTCTCCAATACAGGGTACACTTGCCCGCCTATATATTTGCGATTGAGAGAGCAGGTGGGGAGGGTTGGGGGAAAATCAATACAAAGATTACAGACTTGCTTTTTGATGTTGTGTGACAGGACAAGATGTTTCTGTTGGTTTTATGCATGTGTTGAAAACATACACCTAGTTGCTTTCGCACAAATCACTGCAGAATATGAAGGTACAAATACACATCCTCCTTAGCAGTCGGGTTATTTGGATTGCCAGAGTTGATCTTTGAACCTTTGATTACTTCTCTTACCTGAGAATGTCTTCTGTTTCTAAATTAAATTATTACCAATGCTAGCAGAAATAAGAAGGCCTAAAAAACCCTTCATAAGCACACAGTCAATTATATTGGGTAAATACTCTCCCAGGCTGCCTTTCTCAACAGCATCTTTGTCCAAGGAAATAAAAATACCTTTAGAAAGAACATCTATAATATTGACAAACATATGTCTTCAGTGAATTTATGTTCACACATCTTTTGGCAATTAATAGACCCCCTCATTATTTACACTAACATCTGAATAAATATTTTAAAAACTGCTCATATACACAACAATGTAAAAATTATCTCCAAACCTACCTCTTTTCTGGCTTTCCTCTTTTTATTATAATTTAAAATGAAAAATATTGCCAACCATTTACTGAATCACTGTCCCAGAAACCACAGTGACTGCTGTGCATGAGGTTGATCTAAGGATCAGAAAGCACCAAGTGAAGCTTGAAAAAAAACAACCACAAAGCCATAGGGTTCTTTATGCTCTACCTTTTCTCTGGAGGGATTAAAGGAAAGCCCTTATTCAACAGCCAGCAAGACTAGACAATACCAGTTGATTGCTCAGCTGAGGACAGGATTATTTTTTTTTAATATAAGCAGAAAATAGTACTTATTTTTTCTCTATTCTGGTCAATTTGATAATAGAGCTGACTAATTTGGCACAAAACTCAAGGGCCTAAAAGATTCAAAAAATAGGAAACAATGCAGTTTCCATTTCATACTCCAGCTGAAAATTAAAAATGGCACAGTTTAATTACAGTAAAGGCTTGAAATAAATAGAACCGTACTAATAAAACACAAATCATTAAGCACATAAACATCCTCCTCTAACTTTAAGCACCTTATAAGATGTTTTGTGTCTGTAAGACTAAACTATTTTTACTCCAAGGATTAATTGTTTATCTTAAATCCAGTACAAAGCCAAAACAAACAAGCCAAATACTGGCAATTTAAAACTAAGTCGAAATACTATGTTCCAGCTAGGAAGGAGCAACAGTTTATTTCCCACACAAGTAAAACACTTCAGAACTGAAAGCACTGTCATCCAAACACAGGCTGTCACATCTTCAAGAGAAACAGATCCAGTCCTTCAAAATTAGCATTTACATGCCAAAGACAACAAATGTTATTTTCTTTTCACTTCTTTGCCTTTTTTTTTAAATCAAAATAAAGTCTAATACCAATGAAAACTTGTCTTAATCCCTCACAAAAAGGCACAGATCTTATTTTCCTCCACCCATGAGGAACACAGCAACGGTATGGGAACAATCAATAGGAATACCAAGCAAAGGCATTGCCCCTTGAACACAACACAAATTTTTTAGCCAACACTCTCTTCTCCACAGCATAGAAATTTAAGATCCCCATATTCTGCTAAAGAGTGCCAATGCCACTTCCAATGCTTTGTCTTAATGAACTACTTAAAGAAATACATATAATACTAATAAATAAAGGTTTGATAGACAATACCTTGAAATGCAGGAAGGTGCGTCTGCGATGTTCATACCACTCAGCATAAGTTGAAAGGCTTCTGAAAAATGTTATAAGGTTTCCATGCTCTTCAACACTACAAAACAAAAATATATTGTTTAACTCAGTCTTAATCAGATGTATCAAATCTATAGCCTAAAATGTCCACCTTTTCCTTAAAGAATTTGATTCTGTTTGTTTGAATGTGACTGAGAGAACACCCAAAAAGTAATCATGACAATAGTGAAAAAAAGCTGTACTGTACTTACTGAAAGAAAAAAAATACTGAACACCACACTTATAAAACACTATTTTTGACTCCTCAGGAAGGAGTCAGTCTAACACGCAAAATGTGATAACTTCACAACTGTCCCAAGTCCCTCTCCAGCTCTCCTGGAGCCCCTTTAGGCTCTGGAAGGGGCTCTGAGGTTTCCCCAGAGGTTTCTCCTCTCCAGGAGAACACCCCCAGCTCTCCCAGCCTGTCTCCAGGGCAGAGGGGCTCCAGCACTAGGGGCATTTTCATGGTTCTCCTCTGGATCCACTCCAACAGGTCCATGTCCTTCTTTATGTTGTGGGGGGGAGGGAGAGAGAAATTTACTTATTTTTCAAATTTCTAATAATGTAAGGATCAGGATAGAGAGAGGAAAAGAGACAACCTAAGGTGACAGAAACTGTCAGATGGCCAGCCATCCATTCAATGTTGTTGGGGAAAGGAGGAAAAACACTTGTAAAGTGTGTGCAGTTCTTGCTAAAGAAATATGGCAAGGATGCAAAGGATAGGAAATTTCCCAAAAACTGCGTCAGAATACCTGCAGCAACATGATTATTTAACCATAAGAGTGAACAGCTTCATGTCAGTGCTGATATGAAGCCACAGTCAGATGAAGCAGACTGTTACCCACTGTCAAAACACACCAGGCAAGCACAGCTTTGAAAATACAAAGATTTATTTTGATGACTAATACAGGATTTTACAAGTCTACAAAACCTGACTGAGGAAAATATCTGACTGACACCTGGGAATATTTGAAGAAGTTAGAGAGTATTTAAACTCTAAATGTAAATTTGAGTTTTAACATCCTTTACGTTGGAGATTAGCTATTCTTTTTGGATTTTCAGAACATCTGGGAGCAGAAACTCGAGGCATTCATAGGATGGTTGTAACAGTGTACTACCAAGTCAATTCAGCCACTCCAGGGAGAACTGTGCCTCAGGATCCAGCTCTATTTAATATACAGGAACAGCAACCTTTAACATGTTACACAAACAAACTGAAAAATAATACATTAAGGTCATTCAGATATTGAAACTGCAAAAAAAAAGCCAAACAAGCTTTATCCTAGCTTGGAAAGAACAGCATCATTAAAGGAAGTTACCACAGTAGTCACAGCTGCCAACAAAACCAGGCCAGGATGAAAAAAATGCTGGCAACAGTTGGAAAACTGAGTCCCTGGAAGGACAGACACACTGGTTTACAGGAGCTCATTAGCTCTGTTCTGGGAAGCTGCTTTTTACCCACAGCTCACAACTGCACATATCAAAATCTTCACATCCTGCAGTAACAGTGACTGGCTGGGGAACACAATTCTGCACAAACTGCACTGAGCTTTCTACATCTACACACCTGGAACAGGGCAGCACAAAACTGGGTTACAAAACCACATCCTTAAAATGCTTTATAAAAAGTTTGGCAATTTTTATGAATATCCACTTCTTTGCAAATTAACAACTATCACAAAGCTTGGTGGCCTTGTTTTAGCACTATGTCTTCATTTCTTCTTTTCCTCTCAAATTCACTATTAGCTGATAGAGCAGATGAAAATTTTCAAGCAGAAAGCACTAGTTTGGGCTAACAAGTTCAAAGAACCAGTTTCAGAGGTAAAATTCAACCAACTTGTCTCATAGAGCATTGGCTAAATTCAAGATAGTAAACTGAATTCAGTGTTTAGAAAGGGAAAATTTGCATTGGCATGTAAATTCATGCTTTTTACACTGGCAAGGGAGAAAAAGACTGCATGAGAGCATCAGTTAACTGTCTCCCAGCACTTATCAACTACTCATAAAACAGTAACTCCTAATTAGTTTAAGTTGTCTAATTCCTCATGCTGAAGTCAACTACAACAAATGCTAAATACTAGGAAAACACGGTATAAAATAAGGTGCTTGTAGAATGCATGTTAAAATTTAAGACACTTTTAAAAAAGAATATAGCATTAAAAAGTGTCATCAGATTTTAAAAAAATACACCTATTTTTAAAAGAGGTACCATTTTAAAATATAGATGTACCAATTATATATTGCAGGAGTACCTGGTTGAAATCAGACTGTTGAATTTTGCCTCCTTTAAGAACACGTTGCTCAAGTGTTCTGGCATTCCCCTGTTTTCCTCCAAAGCAGGAAGGGCTTGGGAATTACAACTGAACGCCAAGTTTTTAACTCTGGTGCTCTTAAAGACCCTTTTCTGTCATGAATTATGAAAAAAATCTTAAGCCAAAAAAATTAGAGGAGGAAAAAAATCCAGGCCAGGAGACAAAACAGAACAGAGCTAGACAATGGATTTGGCAAAACAGGGCTGAGGAAGCAAAAGAAGAAAACAAAGTGGTAGGGAGGCTGAAAAGAACAAACAATACAGAGGGAGACCAGATTTAGATGGTAAAAAATGGAGGGAAAAGGGAGGGCAGAGGTAGGAATCAAGACTCTAAGAGCAGCTGGTAGACTGGAGAACAAAGGACAAGCTGAGAAAAGCCTGAAACTGGACATGAGGGGATTATAACTTAGAGGGAACAACCATAAAGGGAGATCACAGGCAGAACCAGCCAATGGGGTTGCTGCCAAAACAGGCACTGTCACATCAGCCCACTCTGGCCACCTGTTCACTGCCTTAGATGGGCAACAAACACTGTGACGTTGCAGGACAAGTCACACAAGAAAAATGAAAGTTGAAGGTGTTGTAGGGAACAAGGTTGGGTCCTCCCCACCCCCCAGTTACTTTTTGAGCCAAATGAGCCTGTTGATCCTACTGGCCACGTGGCTTCAGGAGCCGACACACACACGGTCAGCAGATGGTATGTGCAAGGACAGGCTCAGGAGAAAGCACTGCTTGATTTACTGACATCTTTTATCATCCATGGAAACTTGTGTGCCCTTAAGAACACTGGTGCAATGTGGAAAAGGAGCAGGACAGTGAAGAGACAGGGACAAGACAGCAGGGCTCCAGCCAGGATGAAATAGTGTGCCACTACTTCAACACACTCCTTCCCAGTGTGACTATTAAGTTCCAATACACTTCTGCTGTCACAAAATACTCATAAATAAAACAGGGCAATTTCCTCTTCTAAATCCCTGAGAGCAGTCAGCTACTCTTCTCAGTTATACCACTACCTTTAGTAGGTTTGTATGGAAACTTCCAACTCTGAATAAATTAATTCAGTTTTCAGTACAGACCACTGAAGCCTGAGGTAAATCAATAGACCTCTCTTCATCCATCTTTTGGCCTTCCCTCTCCCTCTCCAAGTCCAAAAAATAACATAAAACAAACAAAATCACTTAAAGAACAGGATTAAGTCAGCTACTCAGAACAGCTCGCTAGCAGAATTCAGTGGAATACTGCAGATAAATAATTTGATCATTACTCATGTTACCACAAGAGGTTGATACACTCCTGAAGATAATAAAAAAACCCAACATTCATTCATATGTTTAAGTTTTAGTATGTAAATTTTCTCAAGCCATTGCACTAATACTCTATTCCAGATTTTTAAACTATATTGTTTTGAAATACCAGTGAAATAAATCTTGATACAAAGAGAAATGGAGTGGTGAGCTGAGAGAAGCAGAAACAGGCAAATACTGGAGAAGGGTTCTGGATGTGCCCTTTAGCCAGTACTCACCCACACTGCACATCTGCAGCTCACATACACATCTGAGGAACAGCTCACAGACACCAAAATGCCATAGCTGAGATTGCTTTGTTACACCTTTCCCTGAACCAAACTATTTCAAACAGCTGTGAAACACATTATATCCCAGAAATTTTTTCTATGTAATATGAATTCAAAGTCCTCTCAGGCCTTAAACATTATAAGCATTTCATCTTCTCTCCAGGGTACAGAGAAGGGACTTAGAAGGGCTCAGGTTGGGCTAAGGGTACAATGGCATAACAAAGACACACTGCCAGCAATTTAAAGGAAAGCTCAGTACTGCATTTAGTATCCCACATCCCACACAAGGATGAGCAAACAATTCCAGCTTACCTTGACACAAACTTGCTCACACCTGAATCTTCTCCAGATTCCATTATAATGCTGAGATCAGTAATGACAGTAGACACCTTCTCCTTGCTCTAGATTTGAGAAGTAACAACGTAATATTATAAAAATTCCCCCAGCAAGGAGAAAAATACATATCTACTTGCATCTAAAATAGAAGCATTTGCATATACTTTTTTATAAGTACCATAATTCCTAAAGTAGCACTTTTTAAACTACAGCTTACATGTGTGGACAGTTTCCTTCATTTCAACAGCAGCAGTATTAACCACACAACAAGGCTTTTGGAATAGCACCTGAACTTGTCAGCATAGAGAATATATATAAACGAATGTTCATCTACTTCCTTTCATGCCACTTCCACTTCTTTGAGATTATTCTCATTTTCCAACACAACCCCAGCTGCCACATATAACAGAAAATTCAAATACAACATTTGATCTGTTAGTTTGTCTTTTTTATTTTTTCTTTACTTTAAAGCCTATAGTTTTGCCTCAAATTCCTGTCCCTTTTTACAATAACTGCTACTCAGGAAAGCTTGCATGATAATAAAAATAAATTCTAAATTAAGATATCTAACAATCTGTTAAAAATGAGAAAAGAAGGTCAGAGAGTAGAAATCAAGCCACAAATGAAGTCAACTGTTTTTCTGTGCATTCTTGAATCCTAAGGGTTAGATAACAGGGAATGAAAAAGCTTAAAATCAGGGTTTGAAGACCACAGTAAATGCTTCACTTGAAACTGGAGACTTGGTACTTTATTTTTCTTATGCCCAGTCAGTCTGAGCAAATGGGAACGGCAACAGAGGAAACCAGACAAACTGGAGCTAAACATACACACCTCAGCAATCTGCACTGGCTGGACAGAAGTCCTGACAACACTGCCACCACTAAAGGTGGGAAGAGTAAACCAAGGCACCACAAAGATTAGTGGATTGACTAATTAACATCAGGGAAACTCATTTCAGGTTTGGAGCAGAAGGTTCCCCACGAGCATGGAGTGGCAGAGGAGCTGCCAGCAGCACCAGCTGAGGTGCTGCCCCTGGGAGGAGCTGGTTTCCCAAACAGGGGGTCACTAACACACACCAGAACGACACCTTGGGGCCAAATAAAAAGATTTAAAGGAAAGCACTTGCCAAGAAAGCAACTCTTTTTGAATGACTGCTTTTTCAAGAGGCTCAGGCTCGTTTTGGCAGATTATCAAGCTCATTGTTCATGTCCTCTCCTAATCCTATGGAGCCGAGTTAACTGCATTGTAACTTCACTACCAGAACAAATAGCTACAGTTAATAGTGTGAAAAA
Organism: Myrmophylax atrothorax; assembly: GCA_026770055.1. Lineage (NCBI taxonomy): Eukaryota > Metazoa > Chordata > Aves > Passeriformes > Thamnophilidae > Myrmophylax > Myrmophylax atrothorax. The sequence continues at coordinate 3,421,700 of JAOXXN010000175.1, read as the reverse complement.
AGTGGTCTTTACCTTCTGCTGCAGACCAAGGTGTCTACCTGGTGGGCATTTCCCAAAACCAGCAGTCACCCTCTATTTCTTAAGACAGGTGAAATGAGTAACAATTGTGCACTATCTTGCCCGTGCTGGGCTCAGTGCAGGTTTATCCTGAACACAACATTAGTGCCACCTCCTACAAAACAGGCTTCTTTTATATGCAAGAACCCAGAGGCACAAAAAAATACAGCTGAGCTTCCTGGCCTTGGTCTGGCCTGGCCTGAAGCCACAACTTTGCTGAAAACTCTGCATCCTGCAGAGGCACCGACTCCACTGCAGGGGGACCCGCACAGAGTACCCAAGGCTGTGGCAAAGCCACGATGCAATTCCACCGAACCAGCCAGCTAGAACAAGGCAAAATCGCTGACTGCTGCGCACCTGGTGTCTCCCTCTGGTGATCTCAGCGCTCAAGCACCCCAGGTTTTAGCCAATAGGCATCCAAGTGCTGCCACATAGTGGTGCAATGGCCTTAAGCATCACCGACGCCGTTATCAGTAAATTTGACACCCTGATACTCCTCTGAGCTCCCCTGACACCAAAAGATGTCATCATTCTGCAGGAGATGCAGCTGAGAGAGGAACACCCATCTCACCAAGCCTCGTGAGTGCTGCAGGCTATTTCTGTGCTCAAAGCGAAGTTTTATAAAAGCAAGTGGTAAAGTGGCATCTCAAGGACCACAAGCTTCAAGTCATGTGTGGACTTGAGAAGTTGAAGAAAAACCTCAGTCAGCTGAACCCCTGCAGTTTCAAACGATGCAATCCACATGTGGCTGTTAAACAGTCAATTTCCAAATTCATAATGTAGCTTTTCTTAAGATTAGAAAGAACATCTTTACATAACAAGGCAGTTTACTGTGAGTCCCATCTATACTATCATCCAATCACATTAAATTTAAAAAAACAAGTTTAAAGCAGAGCCAAACATCAAGTTTTCCTGATGTCAAAAGTACTACTACAAAGAACCACAACAGCATTAGAAAAATACTACCACAAACCGGTCTAGTAGCTGTTTTCCACTGCTTACCATCTTGAATTCTGTGCTAAGAATAGATCCTTATTAAAGAGCTTCCTCACAGCAACCTGTAACCACTAGCGTAACTTCTGTGCAGTGCTGTGCTGTAATTACCTGTCACATTAGCCAAGCACATACAAATGTAACCAAAGTAAAAAAAAAAACAACCCCTCAGCCATTTTTTTCAGGTTTGTAGAGTTTTGGCTTTTCCTCAGGAGAGGTAATATTTCGCATTTTCCAGCTTCCAGAATGGAATATCTGACAATAGGAGATGTTGTGTGGGAGATCGGTGATAGCCACGGGATCAGAGCTGTGCTGGGTCAGGAGGAGGGCAGAGCTGGTGACACTCAGGGCTCTGCAGGACTTCAGCGTTCAGTCTGTGCCAGCATCCTCAGGATGGTTTGGGAGGGGTGATATGGACTGGGCAGTGCTGGGTTAACAGTTGGACTTGGTGATCTTAAAGGTCTTTTCAAACCTAAGTGACTCCATAATTTCATGACTCAACACTAAACCTGACCTCCAGAACTATTTTCCTCAGATGCACATGGAATTCAAAACTTGGGTCCAGCTGTTAGAAAGTGAAAACACCCCTCTCCAAAGCTTAGATAAAGCAGTTAAAGGTTTCACCTGGAAAAGGAAGTACTGACATTTGTCCATTTGAAGTATTGTTTGTTTGCTTGGTAGTTACTTTTTTTTAAACCTACACTGATCCTTACCTGCATTTCAAGAAGCTGGAATTCCAATTGAAAAGACAGGGAGTAACAACTGCCTGATAATCTGTGCTTCTGCACTGTTCTGTCTCCAGCTGTTATAAAATAAAAATTAACAAAATTATCAACTGCAAACCTGTTCAACAATTACTGCATTTCTTCCCTCAGTCATATTTAAAGCACCAACTGATACCAGCCATCTATAAAGAATTTAAAACATGTTTAAAACAAACAAACAAACTTCACAGTAGTCTGTCACTTTCTCACTATGCAAAGTACTATTTACTCAGAAAGTATTTTGTCAATAAAGAAAATCTTACTGTATTTCAAAACAATTGTCTCTCTGCTAACACTGAAATTAGAATTTCAACACAAGTTTGCAGATGTAATGAACTGCACCAACATTCTCAGTAAAGGGCATAAAACTGCTTACTTTTTTCCAGTGTTTTCTTGGAATGACTTGTGAACTGAAAACCAGTAAGTTTCATTAAAAATGAGAGATCTGTTTCTAGACTTTCAAGCTGAACTTTCAGGTCTGATGGACATTCTTGCCCCTTGGAATCTCCCTGCATTTCTCTTTGGAACGATTTTCTAGGATGAAAAAAAAATAAAACCAAAATAGCAAAAGAGCTGGACATAAGAACATGTTTTGTCACATCAATACAGCAATATCGCTAAACAAAAGGCATTTGAAATGTGATCTGATGGTTTCTAGACCAAGATCAAATAGGGAAAGTCCTAACACAAAGGCAAGAACTTATCCTAAACAATTTTGACAAAGAAACATTATTAATCCAATGTGTGAAAAAGGCATACTTTGACTTCAATATCTCCTCCTCAGAAAAAAAGGTGGATTCTTGCTGGATATCTTCATACTTTTCTGTCAATAGTTTAATTTCTTCTTGCAGTGCCTGGATTTCATCTTCATAAACTTGATAAACGTTGCTGTCCATTTCTCAGAATCAGCGTTACTGGATAAAACAAAATACATTTCTCAAGAACGAACAAACATAGAATAATTCTTTTAAAAATGCAAATATAACATTAGGCAATTGTTTCTCCTACCCCTGTACTTAAAAGGAGACAAAATAATTATTATAGTATTTGAAAACTGGAAAATACGGTTTTTAAACATCCCAGGTAGCTCTGACACCAACAGTAATTTATACCTCCACAAATAATTCTAGAGCAGCAAACAAATCTGTTCATTATGGCAGATTAAACTAATATTTGAACCTTGCTCCTTAGGAACCAAATTTGACAGGAATTCTGTCACCATCCTGAAAACAGAACTGTGTTTGCAGTAAAACTGTCCTTAATAGTATCAGCTATCATCAACTTAACACCTAC
>JAOXXN010000175.1:3376712-3396525 GCA_026770055.1 Myrmophylax atrothorax | reverse complement strand
AATTGTTGTTTATTTCTGATTTTTAACTTATAACATTTACCCCCCCCCCCCCGCAAACTGCTGAACACTCAGTTCTTCAGCAAGTCTGACGCCACATTTATATGCTTAGATGTTCCAAAGTGTATATTTGTGTGGGCTGTGCCCTTGGGTGATGCCCACAGATCACACAGCACCTGAAAAAACCCCTCTACAACTGTCTGCAATTTTCTCCCTGCTGGATTCTGCCCAGGGAGGAATTTTTACCACTCCTGATGCAGTACCTGTTGTACAGCTGTTTTCACAAACGTGCTCACTCAAACCAGACATCCAGTGTGCAAGATCTTATTTTAATTACCCTTCATCTAGCAGAGGGGTATTAGCTTGGATTTGCATGTGGCAGTTTGAGTAATGGGATATAAAACATCACAGCTTTTTAAATTTCTTGCCTTGGCTCTCATCAGTGCTGTTAACACAAGTAAGGAAATGCAGTCACAAGCCACTGATTTGAACATCTTCCTCACAAGCTTCTCAGATCAGTTGTTTTCTCTATGAAATTCTGGTCAGAGATGTACATGTGTAGACTTTTCTAGCCCAGCTTTAGAAAAAGCTTAAATTGGAAGCAAAAAAAAAAAAAAAGAGCTACAGCCTTTCCAAGAGAGATGATCTAAGCAAAAGCAAAGCTGAGTTTGACATGCTGTAGTTCCTTGAAGACAGCTGTGGAGTTTGATTTTTTTTTTCTAGGTTAAAAGCGTGTTTTCTGCCTTACATCCATGTAGATTTTTATCTCCCAGGTACCTTCTGCACACACTCTTCTTACCATTTGTGTGATTTGTAACACCTACTTTGCATAAGCAAACTGACTGAAAATTATGATGCATTTATGTCTCAATGCAGGTAATTATTGATTGCTTGGATGGTGCCACATTCTACACTTTAACTGGGAATATACCCGATTCTGAGTATGCACAATATGTGTTTTGTACTGCCAAGAAGAGGAGAGAGAGCAAAGCAAAAGAAACAAGATTGTGTGGTGCAGTCACTGGTTTAAATTCTGGATGAATAAAAATTGGTGGGGTTGACTTGTCAGTTAACTATTTTTTATTTTTTTGTTGTCAGGTTACAGCTGTTGGAGTTAGTGATGCAAAATGTGTTGTCACACAGAACAGTGTCATTTATCTTTGACAAAATACAGTTTTCATGCTGTGAAGGTAATGGTAGGTAGTAAAATGAGAGCTGAATTTTAAATTACTCAACCTGTTGGCACCTACCAAATGTGTCAGCATTTTGCAAAATAAAATTAGACAATAACTGAGGCAAAAGATTTCTGAGTTTCTGTATGCTAAAAAGTGCATGTCTGTTTACATAACCTTATTGGAGCAATGGAGGATAGAGTACAAGGAAAAGTTTCTTCTATATTGGAGTAGTGCTTTAAACTTGATTTTAAATACAAGAGTTTTTATATTGTAAAGAAGATGTAATAAAATAATGAAGTAATATCTAAATCTCCTAAATGAGTTAGAACTGTAATTTAACAACAACAACTTATGTATGGTCATTTCTGACCTCCCAGCCTGGAAAAGATGAAGTGTAGGACCTGCTGTGCACATCAGCAGTGGGAAGAGCAGCTCCTCTTTCTGACAGGGAGGATTTGCCCCTCCTGTATTTGTGTTTGGGGGGATCCTCTGCTTAAACCCAGTCCCACAGAGTAGGCAAAGTGACTTATTCTTGCAAACCCCAGTGCTGGGTTGATAGGCTGTCTTAAAGATCTATTCTGTTTTCTTCTTCTAGTAGATAATTAACTGCAGCTGTAACACAGAGCTTTGAAGGAGTTGGTTTCTTTATCTGATTCCTGAAATGATGATCTCAGTATTTGCTCAAGTCCTGCTCAACTTCTCTGCTGTGGTGAGTCTGTTAAAGGGACCTTTCAAGCATGCCATGCTTGTTGGTGGGCCTTGGTATCCTGGGAGAGCAACCAGCTGGTGCTGAAACAGCTTTTTATGTATCCTACAGTTGAATTGACAGATACTTGGGTTGGGTTGAGTTTCGTGTTTGGAGGTTTTTTTATAATTTTGGAGCATAATGAGCTTTTAATTTTCTAGGTGGAAAAACAATCTTGTGATCGAGTCACAATACAGGATCTTTGCCTTTGGTCTTGGGAGAGAAGCAAAGATAAAATGGCAAAGTTTAGTGCCTTTAAAAACGTTTTTCCTCTTACTCTTGGAAAGCAATTTGACTTCTTTCACCCTCCCTCCTCCTCCTCACTTCCTGCTCTTCATAAATAACCTCCCAACATATAATTAGTGTTGTCCTTATGTCATTTCAAAATCTCTCTGTATCTAACACAGGCAGGAGTCTGGAATTCTTTTGTTGTGAGCTAAGATAAAAGTCTTGGTACATGACAGTGGGAAATAAATTAAACAATTGTTACAGGGCTGTTTGGGGGTTTAATAACCTCACTGGGCACTGTTATTTTAAGCTGCTGAGTTTTAACAGTCCAAACAACATTCAAGGGAAGAACTGTCAAATGTGGACACAAAACTGTCTCATGTCCGTGCTGAGGATGAGCAGTGAGGGTGGTTAAGGGGACGCTTAAATGGTCATTGAAACGTGCTTTGTGTTTATTCAGAGTTAGTTGCCATTGGAGATTTCCTTGGTTTGCCGAGGACTCAGCCATGGGAATGCCACCAACAGAGCGGTGCCTTCCCCTCCAGCTCCGGCAGCGCCGCGATCCTTCAGCTCTGGCTTCTCGTGTCTGTAAATAGGACAGATCAACACGGTAGCCTTGGCAGCAGGAGCAGTTCTTGTGGATACAAATAAAAATGAGATGTCCCTCTCCTGCAGGGCTGTCAGTGGACTTCGGTGCTCAGCTGCCTTTCTTGGTTTTCCTTTTTTTTCCCCTCTTTTTTTTTTTTTTTAACGTGTTTTTAATTGTACTGCTAAGGGAAAAAAAAAACCTGTTTATATCAATAGTCTTTTATATTGTAATTTTTAGGATTATCTGATCCATCCTGTGCAATCTGAAGTCCCTGATTTCTGTCTTGTTCCTTTGCTCTTTTTAAACTACTCTTAGATCAGAAAGTGGAGATTGTCCTGTACAAGCAGCAAAGGTGCCAACCTTGGATTCTTAAGAGGTAGTGTGAAGTTTGCCATTTTGTTCATTTATCACAAGTGCTGTAACGATTTCATGCCAGACCTGCCCTCATTTAAATTTGGTTTGGCAAGAGCTTATTTTAAACCCAGGATGCAGAGTCAGTTTGCTGCTTGTCCTGCCATCCCAGAGCAGAGTGACAGGTAACAGCCTCTGTGACTGCCCAAAAAATGAGCAAATTCTGAAAGGGAGCAGGTTTTTATGAGCTGGGGTTTTTCATTATTATTGAAGTAGCAATCTGAAACAAGAAGGGTTGTTCTTGTTTCACAAAGAAGTGGACCCAGTTTTGAGCCACTGAACCTGCTGACTGCTGGCAAGTAAGAGGCACTGACATGCAGAACTCACTGAAAATATTTAGAGGGTAATCCCTCCTTACACAGATAGACACAAACACTGTCATAGCACATTTCAGAGTTCAAGTTCTCTTCTACAGGATGGGAAAGCTTTAAAATGTCCTGTAAAGCCTTCAACTGAAGTGTTCATTAACCACTTATTCCAGATGCTTTCAAGGATTCTGTGGAATACCAGTCATTCTGGATCTGGCTCTCTGCACAAACATCCATCATTCCCCTGAAATTGTTTCTGAAGTCATGTTTCAGACAGTAAAACACAGTATTTGTTGAAATGTTGGGGGTTGTGCTGCTGATAAAAGGCAAGATACCAAAAATTAAACACCTAACAGTTGCTAGTGGGGGATTCTGATCTGGACAGTTTGCTTTGCTCTCATCTCATCATTTATAGTTCTTTGGATGTACATTTTTGTACTACTTGGGTTGCCATTAAATTCTATGGCCCTGGAGGGTTTAAAAGTTAAGTGTGTAAATTACCTGTTTTAATGGTGATTGCTGAAGTATGTGACAACAGAAGTTTGGCTTTTAAGTTATTATTAGTATGTACTTTAATCAACAAATAGTTGGACAAAATAGAAACCAGTGAATCTGTCCTTTAGCTATAGAGAAAATTGTTGGAAGGGACCTCTGGAAATCATCTTGTCCCACCCCCAGTATCTTGTGACTTTATGGAGCACAGTCAATCCTGATGCATAACAATAGCAAAACGTGGAAAATTAGAGAGAATAGATGCTTGCAAAATTCATTGTGTCTGGGGTTTTTTTAAAGATAATTCATTGTTGCTTTTGCATTATTGTTACTATTTTTAGTTAAAATTCAACTTTTTTTTTTTGGAGTGCAAAGGTATTTGAACAGATCTGATAGAATTCATCTTCATTTCTTATCTGCAGAATTGAGTTAATGTATAGCCCCAAAATATCAACAGAAATGCACAAAATCTAACACTTCAATCTGCTTAGTGTTGTTTATTTAATTTATGGCCCATCAGTTTGTTGGAACAGGCAGAGTCTTTACCTTTTGCAACAGGCTCAAATTAAGATTTTATGCTTCTTTTCTTAATTAAGTAAAACTTTAACCCTGAAAATCGGGCTGATTGAGTCAGTGGTTGCCATGGAAATATTCATTTGATACATAAAGCTGTAATTGGATGTTTGTTCCCCCTGACTTGCAGCTTCTCCTAATCCTGTCCCCACTGGTCACTGCTGCTTTTGCAGGGATCCAGAGGGAGGAGTGAGTGTCCTGTACCCGCCTCAGGCAACATGAGGGAAGCTCTGTGATTGAAATTGGTGAGCTGAGCTAACTTGTCTGAACCTTTGAAGGATTAGATTGGGTTTGTCTGCTGCCTCTGCAGGGGAGTGGCGAGTTCAGGTGGTTAATGTTCTTCTCATTCAGCTTAACTCTGTACAAGATACAGATCTACTTGCTCCAGTGTGTTTGGGACAAGGGTTTTTCTTACATCTTGTTTTACAGTAAATTTATTGCCGGGCCTTCATACCTGGCTCAAGCTTGTTTTATAGCAGTGCTGCTGCATCCTTAGCCATGCTTGTTTTCACCACTGCTCACTGCAGCTGAAGGGGTAGGACACGACCTATTTGGGGGTTTGAGAAGTGCACTTCATGTAGATTTTCATTTTGACCATTGGGACAGCAGGAGCTACAATTCAGGATCATGATCTATACCTGAATGTTCTATACTGGCTTTGGTCTCTTTCCTGCTCATCACCAGGTAAATGATTTTTCTTCTTTCTTATTTTCCTTGTAAGGAAGGAGAACTGTACCTGAATTGCAGTTTTCAGGTTGAGGTTTTACAGCACAACAGAAGATTCTTGCCTCTTCTGCCTCAGAAATGAATAAAGCAAGTTCAGGTACTTATTTACTCACTGTCTGCATGTCCAGTGCAAGTATTGGAGAGACACCATTTTCCAGAAGTAGAGTTCTGTCTCTTTTTTTAAATTCAGCTGTTACCATTAGAAAAGCATCCTCGTGTCTCCCCACCTCTGACTCCCTCAGACCCTTCAAGTCTTAAAATCAATGCACTTCAGCCTGGAGAAGAGAAGCTTCGGGGTAACCCAATTGTGGCCTTCCAGTACCTGAAGGAGCTACAAGAGAGATGGAGAGAGATTGTTTACAAGAGCCTGGTGTGACAGGACAGGGAATGGTTTCAAACTGAAAGAGAGTGGTTAGATTTGATATTAGGAAGAAATCCTTCACTGTGAGGGTGGGCAGGCCCTGGCACAGGTGCCCAGAGAAGCTGTGGCTGCCCCAGCCCTGGGAGCATCCAAGGCCAGGTTGGATGGGGCTTGGAGCCATTTGGGATACTGGAAGTCATCCCTGACCATGGCAGGGGGATGAGCAAGGTGATCTTTAAGGTCCCTTTCTAACCCATGATTTTATGATACTCTAAGTGTTAATAGTTGAGATCAAATCTAAGCAGAGCTTGGAGTTTGATTAGATGTACACCAGTCAGACCATCTCAGGAAGATGGATCGGGCTGGTAAAAAAGGGGAGTAAAATGACCATCTCCATTGGTGGTCAGAGAAAAGCACAGCCTGAGGAATACAGACAGGATGGTTGTATTTGAAAGAATCCCTCTGATTTAAAATTTATAGCTGAGCTTCAGGTTTGTCATTCCTGCTGGAATGTGTTTGGAGGACTGTGTGCTGATCTGGGTTCAGGGCAGAGGTTCAAGCAGGTGGATTCTGGGAGAGAGGCCAGAGCTGGCCTCGTGGCAGGGCTGTGCTCTGCACTGTGTTTGAAAGCTGCTGCATTCTAAACATGAGGAAAGGGAAAATGTGGTTGCAGAAGTTAATAGATGTGGAAAAGCTCTGCAGAGAATTCTTTCGGTGTCCTAAACACAGGCCAAAGGACATTCTGAACCATTTATTGTCACTGCAAGAGGAAGCCATCTGGTTGTAAGGATGTGATCATTATGGATACTTCTGTCAAGATTTTCACCTGCTTCATAACTGTTAAGATAAAAATTCAAAGGTTTCTTTTTTGGGGGGGGCTGTGTGTATAATTAGCTGCATCCATAGTTGAGATTTGAGAGGTTATTTACTAATGTCAAATCCCTGCCTAACCCACAGGGTAGTTCTGTTTGGACAACTCCAAACAAGCAGAAATGCCAAGCAATAGGAAGCCCTTCATTGCTGAACAATTTAACAGGAGTTTTGTACTAACTGGGATGTGTCCTTCAGGAAAAAGTTAGTATTGCCTTTATCTTTGATTAATTGGCATGATTTTTTCTAAGTTGCAACCTCAGCTGACACAGCTGGAAGTGTTTGCATTGACTAGCATTGATAAAGTTGGTAATGTTTGGAAAGCCTAGAGCTAATCCATATTGAAATAATTTTACAGTCCTGGACATTGAAAGGTTTAATTCTGTTTTGTAACTAAATAATCCTGTTCATAGTCCTAAAAAGCAATGTGTGTCATGTAGCCTTGGAGGCTGGTGGTGATCCACTGTGAGTGTTAAAACTGGGGCTGTAAGGCAGCACCTCAGTAAAATACTTAACCAGCTCCTTCCAAGCCGATGGTTTCCAACTGGAAACTTAAATAATCCGAGATAAGGGAGAGCCAACAGGGGCACTGTGAGCAGCCTGGGCATGGGCTGTAAGGTGTCGGGTTTAAAAGTGCAGTAATCATGAGAACTGTCAAAAAGCAATGGAGTTCAAACACTTGTTTGCTGAAATGGCAGGCTTTCTTGATAAGAGCCTTTAGATATCAAATCCATGATATAACTGAGTTGCAGCCACCACCTGGACACTCTGTGTAACCCAGGAGGGAATGGAAAGGAGCCACTAGTCCCAAGGATGTCCCTAAATTTGGGATTGTTGTTTCATTAAAGCTAATTCTGCCTGTAGTGCTGAGTATGTACCTGCTGGCATATCATTCATGCCTCAAAAGGAAATTTTTAATGTAAATTACTGGTCATAAACCAAAGCAAACAGGCTGCTGTGCACACATTGGGAAGTACGAACTGGTGACGTGGAGTGACTGGAGATGTTCATCCACACTGTTTGTTGTCAAACAAAGGTGCGAGTCTGAAGCACCTTGAAGCTCATCTGTGGGGTGGAAGGGGTGATCCAGGGAGGAATGCTTGGGATAGGAAATGACCTGTCAGTGCAGAAGCTGGAACAGTGAGAGAGCACTCATATGGGCTGTGAGGGCACTTGTAGAGAGTTTTGTCCTTTTGCACAATGAAATTCTTTTTCCTGCTGGAAGAAATCCTTTTTTCTGTGGGTCTCCTAGAAGTGGATTTTGGCCAGACTTGCTGAGCCAAGGCTGGCACTGGCAGTGCTGCGGGCTCCTCCAAAGACTTGGGTAAATGAGTTCTCTCTCCCTCCACTGGAATGCAACCAGGAAGACAAAATCCATCTGCTGACACACCAGGACTTTTGTAGTCATCCACAGCTCTGTGTGTGGGTGATAGATAATTTAGCAGAGCACCAAACTCTTCTATTCCCTAAACCTTTTAAAGACCTCAGTGGTATCATTTGGTGTAGTAAAGTTGTAGTAAAGCTCCTTGTCATGTTAGCCACAGAAATGCTATTTTGTGCTCACTGGTAATCAGGTACACTCACCATCTCTGAAAGATGGAGAAAATATTTGTAATATAGTTTTGAAAATTATAATGAACTTCTGGGGGAAAAAAATAGAGGTCTAAGGAGCTTTGAAAGGCTTTTCCTTTAGAGAACTCCAGGATTTTCTGTATTGGGTAGAGGCTAGGCAGGTGTTTTTATCCTAATGTTAACATATTAGGTTACAGGAATCTTTCTGCTTAATTGAGCAAACACAGGAGAGTATTTATGTAGCTGAAGATCTGCAACTGCCAGTAGAATTAATTAGGAAAGGAATAATTAGGCAAATAGTAGTGTCCAAATGGTCCCAATAGAAGAATGTATTGCAATCCCAATAGAAATCTCATTAATGTTGTTGTTTGTGACGAGCTGTGCCTTTTGCAGTGTCATAAAGGGAGGCAAATGGGGAAGGATCTCAGTGGGGTGTCAGCTTGGGTATGGAGCAGAAACAATATCAAGGTTTTAAGCTGTCTGGTCTCATTATTGTCACTTAGTTATGGCTGCAGCTCCAATATCTGCTTAGAAGCCTCCCTTGATTGAATGAGCCACTTTAGGGTGAAATAGGTACAGAAAGGAAAATTTCAGGTTAGTGCTTGGTATGGAGTTGTTGCTTCATGCATCAGAAACAAGTTGTGTCTTATGGTGAGCAGATAACCAAGTAAAAACTGAGATAAATTAAGCCTATTTCAAATCCTTGTGCTTGAATTTGACAGCTTACAGGTTCAAAGAATGGAAAAGTTAATGAGCATATTATGTAGACTTTCCACTGTAATAACACTCCTGCAGAGGAATAAAAGAAAGGTTAATTGATGTGATGTCATATTTATAGTGGCTGTTCTAGGAAGCAGTTCCTGCTCTGTCCTAACAAGGTCTGTCACGTGGCCAGTGAGGCAGAATTCCTTAGTCATGGTTCTCCAGGGGAAGCTGAGGGTGGGGGCTAGGGCAGAGAAGTTCAGTTTTCCCTATTTCCCCCTTCTTTTCTCACCTGATAGTCTCTGTTCCAAATGACTGTATTGCAGTCTCTCTACAATTCTGAGTGCAATTTCCAAGCTTGTTTAGTAGGTGCATTGGAATGGTGTATATGAATAAAAACTGTGGTACTGTGACCACAGCTTTAATCCAAACCTCTCAGTAGAACAAAAGCGTTTCACTGATGATCATTCAGACACTCCAGCTGGTGAAAGTGTTGCTTCCTCAGAAATAACCTCCCCCATGCCTTCCAGCTGGGCCATGGGGAGGTTAAGGGAGCTGTGTGAGGGTCACAAGTGCAGTCTGAGCAACACTTGTAATAAAAATTGTCTCTCATAACTCCAGTTTCTAACCAAACTGGAATAATGGCCTTCATTGCTCTACCAGTGAGCTCCAGGGCCATCCTGAGCTGACCTATAACAGGGTTTGGGTTTTGATCAAAGTGAACTGACAGCTGAATAGTGCACATGTAGTAAATTAATTTTATTTTTAGTGATGGGTAAGTTAATCCACAAGAAAATGTTCTAGGCTGCCAGTTCTGGAAAACCAGTGCTTCTCTTTGCACAGTGAAAGTTTACAATCAGTTGGGTGCATTTTGTATTTATCTGTTCCCCTTCCCCTGTCAGCTACAGTTGTTGATGTTTTTAATTAACTTGGTTTGCTATTATGGCAGCAGCTGTGGGTAAATATCACTTGGGCAGGCCTGTTATTTATGTTCATGTCCTTAAAATGTGACTATAAAATAATCATTATTCTGGATTCCTGGAGCCATGCTCAGACACACGTCTCCTCCTTAGGGAAGAGACACAGATGCCCAAGTGAGATTTTTGTGCCTCCTTCTGTGGACAGAAGGTATTAAAATGAGGTGCAGAGGTGGAAACAGTTGACTGTCAGTCTTTGAATGTGGTCCAGATGAGAGGCAATGTTTGTGCTTTGCTGTCTGGTCCAGAATACCTGAAAACACTGGATTCTGACTTCATACAACACTCCTTTTACATGGCAGACAATCCATCTGCAATTTACACAAGTGAAATTAATGATCCAAACGGTAATTACTTAAAAAGGTGACTGCCTGTGGCAGCGAGAGGAGCCCTGGAGGGGACTGCTGGCTCTCTGTGGCTGTGTTCCCACCCTGGGCATGGAAATAAAGGGTGCTGGGATCTACCCTGGGGTGCTGAGGGGACCTCTGAGGCACCAGGCTCGGGCAGGAGGCTTCACTGGAGTCTGTATTTACTTCTGAGTCAAAAATCCCTGAAAGCCAAACTCCTCCTTCTGATCAGAAACCACAGAATCACAGACTGTTCCGAGTTGGGAGGGACCCACAAGGATCATCGAGTCCAACCCTTAAGTCAATGGCCCACACAGGGGATTGAACCCATGACCTTGGCATTATTACAACCAAGTTTTTAACCAACTGAGCTAATCCCAATTTTTTCCCCCATTCAAACATAACTGTTTCATGCTCATGTTTTACTAGATTAAGTTGAAGTCATATTTTAACCTACATTAAAGCACTGTTGATGCTTTTTTCGCAGCAGGGAAGGCTGCAGGCTGTGGGTCAGCAGTGGGTGGATGGAGCTGCAGGCTCCTGGGTGAGAAAACTGCTGCCTTCCCAGTCCTCACTCTGCTGGGTCCCAGTGCCTCACTGCCCCTGTGTTCTCCCTACTCACTTCAGTGTCTCTTGAAACTCTTCAAACTAACACCCAGCAGGTTGGGAGACACTGATCCAGTAAATAAAAAGCAGGTCACCTCTCAGAAGCATGTGCAGATACCATGCAAGCCAGTGCCTAAAATTAGAGGCTGTGGTGGGCTTTTGTTTGTGTTACAGAGGTGTTGTTTCCCTAAGTAAGAATTGATTCTGACCTGAAAGTGAGTTATAACACAGGCAGTCCCTGCTCTGAAGAGGCAAGAATTTGCTGTGTGTGGCTGGTGTTTGGATGGACAAAATGCTGCCCTCGGTGCCCCACAGCTTCACTTCTCTGCATCCATCATGGGCATCATACAGACCTAAAACTGGAGATGTGCTTGTAGCAGCTCCTGCTCCACCCTCTCCTTCTCTTCCCCAGATAATGCAAACTGAAGCACATTTAAGGTACATTTTGGAGATGTTACATTTTGATGTGTGAAACCTTTAGCTTGTCTGGGGTTTGGCCACTTTATTTATTAAGGCAAAGCAAACCAGTAATTTAGAAATAAACAGAATTAGAGATTACTCCAAAAATTGATTTGCACAGATCTGTTCTATAATTCTAATTAGTATTACTAGATCATCAACTAATATAACTACACATTTGCTAATCTGTTATAAGTGAAGAAACTTGTTTGTGCAAGGATTTTGGTTTAAAGAACATTTTCAGAGGAGCATAGTGTTGGCTCGGCAGGTTTGCTGAGCCAATGAAAGTGCTTAAATGCAGATCTCTAACCCTTCTTTCCTTTCCTGTTATACTCCTTCACAATTAAGCTCTTACCTTTGTCAGTTTTCACATTTCCTGAATATGGGAGCCATGTAATGATGTTGAAGTAGAGTCTGAGGGGTTGGGAGTGTAATGTAAGTATGGATTTATTTATTTAAAAAAAAAAAGGAAAAAATATCTAGCAGATTAGTTGTATATCCTTTGAGACTCTGGTGCTCTGCACTGGTGTTTGTTTCCACAGCTGCCAGGAGTCCCCAGGCTGTGGCTGACAGACCCAATGACAAGGTCCCACCTCCTGTTCCCTGCCCAAAACCCAGAGAATTTCAGGGGACAAAAAGCAGGAGATGGAGAGCTGCAGAAATACAGGGCCAGGCTCAGCCCTGACAGGCACAGACACAGCTCCTGCTGGCTCTGCCTCGTCCAGTCAGAGCTGAACAAGCTCCAAAGTGTTAGTGGGGCTGTTGTAGACCTGCCTGGCACAAGGTTACAATGCAAGGCAGTGCTAAAGCTTTCCTGTGCTAAAGGACTGTGGGGAAATGGGGGATAATTAAGCAGCCTTAGAATAGCTCCATATTTTGGACAGTTGTTAAATGTTTCTAGTGTTTCCTGTTTGAAATATCTGGTGTGTTAAATCACAAAACAGCAGAACAAAGAGGGGGCTTGAATTTAAACTGGTTTAAAGAAAGTGCTTTACACACAGACTGTTCCTTGCCCCAGAAAGAGAGTTTAGGGACAGATTGCATCAGTTGGTCTCATCAGGGATTAGACAAATTTGTAATGACAGATCCATAAACTCATGGGAGCAGTTGGCATAACAATGTAGATGTTGGGGGAATACGAGGAGGACAAGCAGAAGGAAGCAGGGAGGTGTGTGCTTTCCTCTTGGGGTCAAATCCTGAGCTGGAAGGGCCACTGCTCTGACCCATAATGTGTGTCTGATGTTCTGAAACTTGGCTATGTTGTGATTATTTTTGATCATGATATCCAGACAGTGGGAAAGTGAAGCAGTTCCTTGTTTTGCCTGTCACCTCCTCTTACAGTCTGACTCGGAGTAAGTTTTGGTGTGTGTAGGAATTGTAAAGAGAACAGGACAATGAGAGGAGTGGAGGAAAGGGGAGAACCAGGGGATCTCCATGATCAGAAGGGAAGGAAAACTCTGGAGCAGGAGGATGCTGAGGCAAATGGAGGAATATGAACACAAGAAGTGATTTCCAGAAAACAGAGATATGAGGAATCCCTTTTGATCACTAGTGAGAAGGTTTGATTGAATTTTTTAAGGCTGGGTTTGTACCCCTACAATGGCACACATTTAGGAGCCTGGAAGTATTCCCTCAAAAGCCACAGACCCCTGAAGGGTGGGATTGTCCTCCTAAGCTTCCTCCTCAAATGAAACCCAAAATAATCAGTATAAAGTCAGTAATAAAAGCAAATATTCTGATTTTGGAACTAACTCTTTTTTTTTTCTTTTAGTTAATACAATTTTGCATTGATTCACTGGGTACTGGCCTATGAAAGGATCAGCACAGACAGCAACACTTGCACTGTTTGAGTGGCAAAGGTAGAGTAAATCTTTGCCTTTACTTTTCTGAGCCCTTTAGGGGCAGCTTTCCTCATGTAAGTTTTAGCAAAGAAATAATCCATGCATGCTCATTGCTTCTTTCATGCTTGTATGATTTTAATAATAATTAAATAGTACATGTCTGAGATCCAAAGGCAATCCAGATTCTACTGTGCCTAACTCATTTCTCCTCTCTGAACAAAAAGGGGAAATACCAAACCTCTGTGTGAGGCTGGCTGATATTCTGGAAGGCTCAGAGCTCTACCCTGCTCCTCTTGTGCAGACATCCTTAGGTGCATATCTGGTACTTTCCAAATTTTGCAGGAATTGGTTACAGGAGGGGAGGGAGAATTCCTTGATGGTCTGAAATGTGTAATATGACTTTATCTGTAAGGTGGTTTGAAGCAGGTCTGGAAACATGAGATTTGCCTTTTCTCATAACATGGGTTAGTGAAATGGAGATGCAGAAAAAACAAAGCAATTGGAATAAAAGGATCTCATTTAATCCAATATTTCCTGGGTATTTGTGAGACCCACTGCAAACTTTACCTTTGTGTGTGTGTGTCCCTGTGCACATGCAGCTTCCCTGGTACTGAGTGTGGCTGGATCAGGTGAGCAGCTGGATAACTCCTGAGGCAATATCAGGATATATTTATAGATACTAAGAGGGAAGTGAGGCAGTTCCTATCTCTGAAATTTAGTAGCTGGCAGTGGTCCATGTCAGTGGTTATAAACAGCTTGGGATGAGTGTGTTTTGGGGGTTTTCCCCTTTGGAAAACATTTGTGGAAGCAACAGAAACTCAAGTAGGATCCCAAACTCAGTGTTTAGAGTCATCACAATAGTCCTCATCACACTCCACTTAGTTGTACACATAATGGGTAATATTTTCAGTTTAGATATTAAAGCTCTTCAAATATGTTTTAATATCAGTCACAGCTGCATCTGTCACCCAACTCTGCTGAGAAGAGGCAACAAGCTCAAGGTTTCCATGATGTATTTACAGAGCCACACAAACACTAACATTAGATTAATAGTTTTCAGTAAGGATGGCACCTTCTTGTGTGTGCCTGTAAAGCTGAACACTGAGAGGACTTTAATGCAAGCTACAAAATAACAACACTTGTTCAGATGTTTTAAAATATATATTATTGATTATTTTTCTTTTCTAGCTTTGCCTTTTAAGGATCATGATGTACTATGTGTCCTGTTATGTGTCCCTTATAATAATCTTTAGAGCCAAGTGTGATGCAGAGATCTCAAAGACAGGATACACCAGTCATTTCTGTTCTGAACAGGGGAAATACACAGACAGATCCTGCACTAAAGAATGCAATATGAGCTCAACCTGTGCATCAAAAAACCCACAAAAGAAAGCCCCAGATTAGGTCTCAGTTAAAGTTTCTCTTCTACATCAGTTTTCACAGCCATCAGCAAGGGATGAACTCATGATGAGAACTGTGATAAGAACATTGACAATAATTCAGTGTCAACAACACAGGCATAAGCCTACTGGCAAAGAGGTTTCAGTAGTCTTGTTGTCTCCAGGGATGAGTTTTAGCTGGATCAGCACTGCATTTTGTCCAGCAGCTGGGACTGGGGTGCTGGGACTGTGACTGAAGTGGGACAGAGAAGTGTCACCCTCCCTTCTCCCCACTGCCCCTCCTCTGCTTGGCAACTCATGATAAACAGATTTTCTGTCTATTGTGTGTATTAATAAGGAACACCAGGGAGCAGTTATGATCTTACTTTCCTTCCTGTTTTGTTTTCCCATTTGGAAACAAGTACTTTGTGTTTGTTTACAAACTGCTGGATTCAGTTTCATGTTGTTACATTAGACATGGGAAATCTAACTCAACAACTACATTCAGTGAACCACAATAAACTTTTCACCTGGCAAGTATTGCAACATATTAAATATTCCTTCCTTCCTGATACTGAACCAAAATTCTATTTAAAATTGCACTTGGTTGCATTTTCTTCAGAGACATCTTGCTGGCAGCTCTTAGATTCAAAAAGGAATACATGGAGTTTATTACAATTGATTTATGGAAAAACTAATTTACAAACCAAATATCTTTTGGTTGCTGTGAAGTGATCTCAGTTATATAAGATGACCTTTCTAGGAGAAAGACATTTTCAAGTACAAGCCACCTGCAATTTCACAAGGCAAAACACAAAGTGTGTATTTGTAGATAATAAATTTTTAGATAGCATCACTGACTCATACAGAGAAAGGGATCAGAAGGCCTGTGAGAGGAGGTGCAACCCTTGCAAGAACTCTGTGTGCTTCACAGGGTTGATCAGTGTGAGAAAAGGAGGATTAGGGCAGAAACCTTCAGTTCAGAAGAGACAACTTGGAATGTGACAGAGGTTGCAAAACCATTTGTGAGATTAGATAAAGACTGGCTGTTCAGCACCTCTTCTAATACAAGAACTTTGGAGACCTTGCACAAGTCTCACAGAGCCAGGACATGCCCAGGATGAAATGCATGGTGAACTTGGGAAGCTTGTTTCCAAAAGATATTTAAGTCTCCTTGCTTTTGGAGAGTGAGGTGTTATATGGAATAGAAATCTGCTGAGGATTGCTGCATGTAGGGAGCCACATCTGACCCAGCAGGTTCCCTGGGATGAAAATAGTCTCAGTTTGGAAGCACATTTGGACAAAGTGTTGTTTATTTGTAATTTGTGCCTTGTCCTCTTTCTCCCAGTGTCTCTGCAGTGACGAGGACAGGATGGGAAGCAGCACACTCTGCCTGCCTGGTTCCTGCTTCAGGGCTGGGAGGGACAGGAACTGAATGGCAGAGTTCATCTGGGGAGGGAAAAGGAAGAAAATTAGGAAATGGTGGCCTGGACAAGCCTCTGTGGCAGTACCAAAGAGGAAACCCTGCTTTGCCCTTCCCTTGGCACAGAACAGCTCTGCTGCCCTGACTCACTCCTGGAGGATCCATGACTGTTACATTTTTTACCCCTGACTTCACTCCTGCAAGAACCCTTGAAATGGCAAAATTAGCACATTTCCATGATATTCTGGGCCTGCTACTCTTACTGAAGCAAAGCTCATTGACTCAGTTCCCAACTGGACTGGGCCCTGAAGGGATACTGGTAGGACAGAGCTTTTGTAGCACTTTCCTGTTTGAAACTCCTTAACCTGACTGATATGCTCAGGAATGCCAGAAGGAAGCTTGCTATTTTTCTTGGCATAAATTGCTGGCTTATATTTAAAGGAACTATTCTGGAGCTTGAATTTTAGTTATTTTGAATCAACTTTTGGTTAAATTGTTGCTGTTAAATAAAGTGTTCATTATCTGGTAAAGACCTTTTACTGGCTGGGAATAATCCTGCTTGATAGTGTATTTATTAATTTCAGTTTCAATCTGTTGCTTCCAGGCTTTGGGTTTCTCTTCCAAAGAGGAGGGGTACAGAAATTAAAATTTTATTCTAAACTAATTGCCTCATTCTGAATTACATAAAACATTTGATCTCTTTCATATAAAATTTCAGGATAGAAGGATCATTAACAAGAGAGATAATATAAAACACAAAAGTATTTGTTGAACATGAGGTGGAAGCTTCTCTTTGAATGGTATTTTAATTTCTGGTTTCCCAGCTCAGACTGGCCTGTCCTAGCTGGGCAGGGGGAAGCACAGCATGGCCATGGGTGGGGGGGAGTTGCACCCAGTTTGATTGAAGGGTTTTCTCTCCGTGGTGCAAAAGGGTCCCCTGATCCAGAAAAAAATAAAATAGGTCAAATGTGAATTGTAGGAGCCTCCAGTTTTTGTCTGGAAAGGAATACAAGATGTAAGAAAAATGAACCAGAACCATTTGAATGTACTTGGGACATATGGTAGCAAAATGGTCACTCATATTGCAGCAAACAGTTAAAAATAAGATTCTTTTAATCAATTGAACACCCTCAGAGCTGTGACAAACACACTGTTGGATGAGAGGTGACTGGCTGACAATTTTCCTCCAATCATGGTTAATTTTCCTCCAGGAATGTGGTTGAAAGCCTTCCCTGAATTGTGCAGCATCTCCTGTTCCTCAACAAAACGTGGCAATTCTGTGTGCTGGAGCTTTCAAACAAGTATTCAGCCACACAAACTGCTTATCCACCTGCTCCATGTGTGCTGAAATGTTAATAATGCCTAATAAATGCTTCTGCCTTCTTCATAATATTGCCAAACCTTTTTTTTACTCCAGGTAATTTTACCAAATCCCAAACTGGCCAATAAAGTACCTTACACAGGTTACAACAGAACCCTTTGTGTTGTGTCAGCTTAGTCCTTCTGTTTGCCTTGGACTTCCAAGTAGTCTGCAAATATTCAAAACTGACTTCCAGCTCTACTCCTAAAAGAATAAAGTGATGTAAAGATGATGTATAAGGTTCTGGTCATCAGATTTGCTTAAATTTGTGAAGTTCACCTGTATGAGAACTGTGGCTAATGAAAGAAAAACCATGTTCTGGTAAAGCTACTTCAAAATGCAAATAAGGTGGAAGTAGTTCTAAAAATGCTGCAGTTTTTACAGGCTTTTATTCAATACTTTATCATGTCCCTACAACAGTTCTGGGGTGACTTGGGGCACAGGCACATGTTTCCTGACTGATAAGACTCCTCACCTCCCTCTCCTTCCGTGGGTCATTGTAAGGAGAGATTACAATGCCAATCACACCAATAATTAATCAAAGCAAAATGGAGGCTCTGAGGATTCAACATAGGAATTCGATTGGGTCCAAAGAGAGCCTTGATCAGTGTGAGAACTATTCCTGTCGATTTGTGGGCTGCTCCTACACCTCTGTGCATGGAGCACATTTGGGACAGTGTCACAGGAAATATGTCAAAGCAGATGATGCACATACAAAACTTGTCATTGTAAAATCTGAGAGATGAGGAAGTTTGTTAGCCAGTGATCTTCTGCAGGCAACAGCTTTTGGTTTCTTTTCCCAGCTTTCATACTGAGTAAGTTGGTTACCTTTTGAATTTCAGCTTCTTAACATGCTTTCAAATTTAACAGTCAGGTGTTATTTGTGGCCATTACAAGGCAGATACCCAAACACAGGAAATTCCTAATTCATGTGATAAAGGAAGGAAACAGGAAAAAACACAACTAAGCCAGATCTAAGTAAAACAGGGAACACTCCAAGGAAAAGTCTGTAAGAGAATTCCCTCTGGGAGGGGGGCAATACCGGGTACCAGAATCTACATCCAGGGCTGCAACACAAATGGATTGTTCATGGCAAGGCACTCTGTGTGGTGGTGAGAACACAGGGCTCCCTTCCCAAATGGAAGGTCTGTAATTCTGCCAGGCAGAATTCTGTGTGACCTGTAATTATGTCCCTGTGCTCTTCTATTAATTTACACTCCAGCTTTTCTGTGCTTGCATTCAAGCAGATCCATTTTATGATGCAAATTTACCAGCACCATGAAGGCCAAGTTCCAAGTAAATGTTCATAACTGAGTTTTTGTCATACCTGTTCAAATCACAAGTCAGGGGGGAAAGAAAAAAATGCATTCAAACCATTAATTTAACATGTTAGTACAGATCTAGATTCATGAATAAAACAAACTTGCTGCTGACCAAACATTTGCAGTTTTTCTGGGTGCAAACTTTATTTACCTTTATGAGAGGTTGGTTTATCCCTGTACTTTTCTTCCAAAACAGCTTCCAAGTGAGTAAAATTCCCAGTATAAGCACAGCTCTAATATAAACCTGATGTGGTCAGGAAGAGCTGTGTTTTGCCTCTAACAAGCTGAAGTTTCTATGTACAGGCCACAGGGCCATTTCCAAAGAAAATAAACACAATGGTAATTTTTTCAGCAGCTTTGTTTCTTAGGAAAGGTGAAGAAAATGGTATTTCATAGGATTGCAACAGAGGTACTGGAAAGTTCAAGTATTTTCTCTGAAAATACGGTTTTCTAAGGATAACAAATAACTCCTGTCTCTGTAATTGCAAAGGGCATTGTAGAACTATCCCACAGAATCCCACAATGGTTTGAGGTGGAAGGGACCTTAAAGATCATCCACTTCTAACCCCTTGCCATGGGCAGGGACACCTTTATCTGCAGATCAACACCACACCTCCCATTTGTCCTGACACAGGAGCACTCTGGTTTCACAGAGTAGGAGAGGAGGGGCAGCCAATTCCCAGGGACAAACTTCACACACCGATCACACCTTTGTGTTTGGGAAAGCTCAGGGCATGGGACGGCCCTGGGGGAGCTGAAGGCACGGGAGGCACCACGAGGGATGATACAAAGATGAGAAATGATCCAAAACCAGCCCTGTATCTCCTGTTAAAAGTTTGTCCCTCTCTTCTCCTGTGGCAACAAGTTCCAGGAATGCATTACCTGTTGTAATTCTTAACTCTTTCAAGCCAATCTCACGGTGGTGGGAATTGATTCCTCCTCGTTCCCTGCGCGGGGATTTGGTGAGTTTGGCGTTCAAGGGACCTGCACGGTGGGTCTGACACACCAAACTCGGTCCCGGCAGTGCCTCAGCTGGTGGTATCTGCCTTTGTCGGGGGCCCTTTAAATCTTTTTCTAGACATTTCTCCCTCTGCTGTAGTTGGCAAAACAGCATCAAACCCGCTGTCAAACACAGGACAGCCATGGAAGCGCTCCCGTTCCCGGGGGGCGCGGGCAGGAGCTCCCGCTCCGAGTGCCCCGGGCTTGGATCGCGGTCCCAGCGAGGGAGCGCTAATAAATAAACAGCTGCACATCAATGGCTTCGGTGTTTCCCTTCCCTTGCTGTGCCCGCACCGAGCCGGGCAGGGCTCCCACTCCCAGACCCTTCGCTTCTCCCGCTGCTGCCGCTCC